>JBAIZL010000002.1:44729181-44801681 GCA_036971475.1 Prosapia bicincta
TCAACAACTGTTGAAGTGCGATTTTATCCACTGCAGTGATATTAACTACTCATCATATTTTTCCATCCGTGAAGGAATACATATCAGTATATACACACGCACGCGCGCGCGCGCGAGCACACACACACACACACACACACACATAGATAGATATATAATCTGCTCTGTTTTAAAAATAAACATTGAGTTTATGCAGTTTCCTGTGATTGTAAAGTGAGATAATTTTTATATTTTTACAACTTTTAACCACTATACATTTCTAACCACATTCAAGTTTCGTATACATATAAGCATTTAAATTTTTACTGTATCTAAAGTACCTTGTTTCTCGTTTAGCATTATATAACACATATTAAGACGAAAAAATGCTAGATTTACCAAGTCTTCTAGCATTTGTTCTAGATTTACCAAGTCTTTCTTGATAATTACCGGCGTGACGGCCTACGACGTTGTTTGATGACGATTCAATCAAGCAGCGTAACCGTAAGACCTTGTATTATTAGTAGCTACAATCAATATATTTATATACTAAGAATTCTGTGTAACGATGTATAATACAAAACATGAGTAAGAAGTGGTTTGCAAACATTTCCGAGTGGCAGAAAATCAATTCGCAGCGCATTAAGTAACTAGGCCTAGTACGAAGAGGCGCCAGAGCGGGTGGTGCCCAAATGCTAGCTTTCATTTGACTCTGCAACTACTTTGGACTTAGAACCAGCCTGAGTGTAAAATTGTGTGGTATTTATTCCCGTTTCCACGTAAACAATAAGACCGGCCTACGAAGAGGCGCCAGAGCGGGTGGTGCCCAAGTGCTAGCTTTCATTTGACTCTGCAACTACTTTGGACTTAGAACAGCCTGAGTGTAAAATTGTGCGGTATTTATTCCCGTTTCCACGTAAACAATAAGACCGGCCTACGAAGAGGCGCCAGAGCGGGTGGTGCCCAAGTGCTAGCTTTCATTTGACTCTGCAACTACTTTGGACTTAGAACAGCCTGAGTGTAAAATTGTGCGGTATTTATTCCCGTTTCCACGTAAACAATAAGACCGGGCGATGCAGTCATTGGGAATGCGAAAAAGTTATAAAAACTTCCGCTTAAGCCCCAAAAATTAAAGATTTTTTTAATTAGACATTCTCCCCCTCCACGGCACTCGTATAACGTTACTTATTTAACGATTTGTTTTTTTTTTTTTGACGAAATAACTCCCTAAATGTCTTGAAAAGTAATAAAACTTGCCGTTGACTCCCAAAAAACTAGAAATAAAAAAAATATATCAACTTTAACAAAGGACTATAAGCACCACGGCACCACGTTTCACCCGGCACAGAAACTTTATAGAATTATAAACCTCGCACACACTTCTTATTTTTTTTTATGATAGTAAGTTACAAAATTACTCAAAAAAAAACGAAACAAACACTTACAGATGCTATTCCACGTACAAAGTAGAAACTACAGCATTGAAAATTTACACACCTTTTATCTCTAACTTTGACCTAATAACGATAGAACACACAGCGCAAAATGTTGAATTGAAGTGTAAAAGTTGTCTTCAGTAAGTTGAATTACATTTAGAGGCATTTTTCTGGTTAATACGTCAAAAAAAGCCAAAACGTTGAATTTGTAATGTTTTACTTGTGCGACGGGGGGGGAATTGCTATTTTTCAAAACTTTTAACTTTTGGAGGCGTGAGCGAAATGTTTTATAATTTTGTTTCGTATTTCTAATGATTTTCTGCATTGTCTGGTATAATTTGTTTTACTACAATCGATTACGTGGGAAAGGGAAATAAATACCAATTGTGCTTTAGTATATTTAGAACAAATTTTATAATTAACGTAAAATATGACATAATGTTGTAAATATTAACGTAAAATGTAAATATTAACGTAATTATATGACCTGAATATATCAAAAACTGTTATGACCTGTTTATAACTTATGTTAGATTATATGTTATGTATTACTATTGTCCCCCACAACTCCTTGCTACGTTATAATTGCATTTTTCAGTCGCAAGACTTCCAGGCAGTATAAATATCATTTCCTACGAGAAAGTAGACCGGTGTGCATGTGTGTAGCATTTAAGTAAAGACACCAAACTCTCTGGTAAAGGATAAAGCGTCCCGCATCACGGCAGGGTTGCTTACCTACTTTATCGCGATCATAACGACGTGTATGACCGTTACATCCCCTAGGAACAAGAAGGATAGGAGAGGCTTTGTAGAATTAGGTAAGACTGAGAAATACACAGAATGACCTCTGCTACGGTGAAGAATCATGGCTACTCCACGGGTAGGGTAGCTTACCTACTTTATCGCGATCATAACGACGTGTATGACCGTTACATCCCCTAGGAACAAGAAGGATAGGAGAGGCTTTGTAGAATTAGGTAAGACTGAGAAATAGACAGAATGACCTGTGCTACGGTGAAGAATCATGGCTACTCCACGGGTAGGGTTGCTTACCTACTTTATCGCGATCATGACGACGTGTTTGACCGTTACATCCCCTAGGAACAAGAAGGATAGGAGAGGCTTTGTAGAATTAGGTAAGACTGAGAAATAGACAGAATGACCTCTGCTACGGTGAAGAATCATTGCTACTCCACCGGCAGGGTTGCGTATCTCAAGCAAATCTACTTTATCGCGATCATAACGACGTGTTTGACCGTTACATCCCCTAGGAACAAGAAGGATAGTAGAGGCTTTGTAGAATTAGGTAAGACTGAGAAATAGACAGAATGACCTGTGCTACGGTGAAGAATCATGGCTACTCCATGGGCAGGGTAGCTTACCTGAAGTAAACCTACTTTATCGCGATCATAACGACGTGTTTGACCGTTACATCCCCTAGGAACAAGAAGTATAGGAGAGGCTATGTAGAATTAGGTAAGACTGAGAAAAAGACAGAATGACCTCTGCTACGGTGAAGAATCATGGCTACTCCACGGGCAGGGTAGCTTACCTGAAGTAAACCTACTTTATCGCGATCATAACGACGTGTTTGACCGTTACATCCCCTAGGAACAAGAATTATAGGAGAGGCTATGTAGAATTAGGTAAGACTGAGAAATATACAGAATGACCTCTGCTACGGTGAGGAATCATGGCTACTCCACGGGTAAGGTTGCTTACCTGAAGTAAACCTACTTTATCGCGATCATAACGACGTGTTTGACCGTTACATCCCCTAGGAACAAGAAGTATAGGAGAGGCTATGTAGAATTAGGTAAGACTGAGAAATAGACAGAATGACCTCTGCTACGGTGAAGAATCATGGCTACTCAACTGGTAGGGTTGCTTACCTGAAGTAAACCTACTTTATCGCGATCATAACGACGGGTTTGACCGTTACATCCCCTAGGAACAGGATATATAGGAGAGGCTATGTAGAATTAGGTAAGACTGAGAAATAGACAGAATGACCCTCTGCTACGGTGAAGAATCATGGCTACTCCACAGGTACTGAAGCAAACCTACTTTATCGCGATCATAACGACGTGTTTGACCATTACATCCCCTAGGAACAAGAAGTATAGGAGAGGCTATGTAGAATTAGGTAAGACTTAGAAATATACAGAATGACCTCTGCTACGGTGAAGAATCATGGCTACTCCACGGGTAGGGTAGCTTACCTGAAGTAAACCTACTTTATCGCGATCATAACGACGTGTTTGACCGTTACATCCCCTAGGAACAAGAAGTATAGGAGAGGCTATGTAGAATTAGGTAAGACTGAGAAATAGACAGAATGACCTCTGCTACGGTGAAGAATCATGGCTACTCCACGGGTAGGGTAGCTTACCTGAAGTAAACCTACTTTATCGCGATCATAACGACGTGTTTGACCGTTACATCCCCTAGGAACAAGAAGTATAGGAGAGGCTATGTAGAATTAGGTAAGACTGAGAAATAGACAGAATGACCCTCTGCTACGGTGAAGAATCATGGCAACTACACTGGTAGGGTTGCTTACCTGAAGTAAACCTACTTTATCGCGATCATAACGACGTGTTTGACCATTTCATCCCCTAGGAACAAGAAGTATAGGAGAGGCTATGTAGAATTAGGTAAGACTGAGAAATAGACAGAATAACCATCTGCTACGGTGAAGAATCATGGCTACTCCACGGGTAGGGTTGCTTACCTGAAGTAAACCTACTTTATCGCGATCATAACGACGTGTTTGACCGTTACATCCCCTAGGAACAAGAAGTATAGGAGAGGCTATGTAGAATTAGGTAAGACTGAGAAATAGATAGAATGACCTCTGCTACGGTGAAGAATCATGCCTACTCCACGGGTAGGGTAGCTTACCTGAAGTAAACCTACTTTATCGCGATCATAACGACGTGTTTGACCGTTACATCCCCTAGGAACAAGAAGTATAGGAGAGGCTATGTAGAATTAGGTAAGACTGAGAAATAGACAGAATGACCTCTGCTACGGTGAAGAATCATGGCTACTCAACTGGTAGGGTTGCTTACCTGAAGTAAACCTACTTTATTGCGATCATAACGACGTGTTTGACCGTTACATCCCCTAGGAACAAGAAGTATAGGAGAGGCTATGTAGAATTAGGTAAGACTGAGAAATAGACAGAATGACCCTCTGCTACGGTGAAGAATCATGGCTACTCCACTGGTAGGGTTGCTAACCTGAAGGAAACCTACTTTATCGCGATCATAACGACGTGTTTGACCGTTACATCCCCTAGGAACAAGAAGTATAGGAGAGGCTATGTAGAATTAGGTAAGACTGAGAAATAGACAGAATGACCCTCTGCTACGGTGAAGAATCATGGCTACTCCACGGGCAGGGTTGCTTACCTGAAGCAAACCTACTTTATCGCGATCAAAACGACGTGTTTGACCATTACATCCCCTAGGAACAAGAAGAATAGGAGAGGCTATGTAGAATTAGGTAAGACTGAGAAATAGACAGAATGACCCTCTGCTACGGTGAAGAATCATGGCTACTCCACGGGCAGGGTTGCTTACCTGAAGCAAACCTACTTTATCGCGATCATAACGACGTGTTTGACCGTTACATCCGCTAGGAACAAGAAGTATAGGAGAGGCTATGTAGAATTAGGTAAGACTGAGAAATAGACAGAATGACTCTCTGCTACGGTGAAGAATTATGGCTACTCCACAGGTAGGGTAGCTTACCTCAAGCAAATCTACTTTATCGCAATCATTACGACGTGTTTGACCGTTACATCCCCTAGGAACAAGAAGTATAGGAGAGGCTATGTAGAATTAGGTAAGACTGAGAAATAGACAGAATGACTCTCTGCTACGGTGAAGAATTATGGCTACTCCACAGGTAGGGTAGCTTACCGGAAGCAAACCTACTTTATCGCGATCATAACGACGTGTTTGACCGTTACATCCCCTAGGAACAAGAAGTATAGGAGAGGCAATGTAGAATTAGGTAAGACTGAGAAATAGACAGAATGACTCTCTGCTACGGTGAAGAATCATGGCTACTCCACGGGCAGGGTTGCTTACCTGAAGCAAACCTACTTTATCGCGATCATAACGACGTGTTTGACCGTTACATCCGCTAGGAACAAGAAGTATAGGAGAGGCTATGTAGAATTAGGTAAGACTGAGAAATAGACAAAATGACTCTCTGCTACGGTGAAGAATTATGGCTACTCCACGGGTAGGGTAGCTTACCTCAAGCAAATCTACTTTATTGCAATCATTACGACGTGTTTGACCGTTACATCCCCTAGGAACAAGAAGTATAGGAGAGGCTATGTAGAATTAGGTAAGACTGAGAAATAGACAGAATGACTCTCTGCTACGGTGAAGAATCATGGCTACTCCACGGGTAGGGTAGCTTACCTGAAGCAAACCTACTTTATCGCCATCATTACGACGTGTTTGACCGTTACATCCCCTAGGAACAAGAAGTATAGGAGAGGCTATGTAGAATTAGGTAAGACTGAGAAATAGACAGAATGACCCTCTGCTACGGTGAAGAATCATGGCTACTCCACGGGCAGAGTAGCTTACCTGAAGCAGACCTACTTTATCGCGATCATAACGACGTGTTTCACCGTTTCATCCCCTAGGAACAAGAAGTATAGGAGAGGCTATGTAGAATTAGGTAAGACTGAGAAATAGACAGAATGACCCTCTGCTACGGTGAAGATTTATTGCTACTCCACGGGTAGGGTAGCTTACCTGAAGCAAACCTACTTTATCGCGATCATAACGACGTGTTTGACCATTACATCCCCTAGGAACAAGAAGTATAGGAGAGGCTATGTAGAATTAGGTAAGACTGAGAAATAGGCAGAATGACCCTTTGCTACGGTGAAGAATCATGGCTACTCCACGGGCAGGGTTGCTTACCTGAAGCAAACCTACTTTATCGCGATCATAACGACGTGTTTGACCGTTAGATCCCCTAGGAACAAGAAGTATAGGAGAGGCTATGTAAAATTAGGTAAGACTGAGAAATAGATAGAATGACCCTCTGCTACGGTGAAGAATCATGGCTACTCCACTGGTAGGGTTGCTTACCTGAAGTAAACCTACTTTATCGCGATCATAACGACGTGTTTGACTGTTACATCCCATAGGAACAAGAAGTATAAGAGAGGTTATGTAGAATTAGGTAAGACTGAGAAATAGACAGAATGACCCTCTGCTACGGTGAAGAATCATGGCTACTCCACGGGCATTGTTGCTTAGCTGAAGCAAACCTACTTTATCGCGATCATAACGACGTGTTTGACCGTTACATCCGCTAGGAACAAGAAGTATAGGAGAGGCTATGTAGAATTAGGTAAGACTGAGAAATAGACAGAATGACCCTCTGCTACGGTGAAGAATCATGGCTACTCCACGGGCATTGTTGCTTAGCTGAAGCAAACCTACTTTATCGCGATCATAACGACGTGTTTGACCATTACATCCCCTAGGAACAAGAGGTATAGGAGAGGCTATGTAGAATTAGGTAAGACTGAGAAATAGACAGAATGACCCTCTGCTACGGTGAAGAATCACGGCTTCTCCACGGGCATTGTTGCTTAGCTGAAGCAAACCTACTTTATCGCGATCATAACGACGTGTTTGACCGTTACATCCGCTAGGAACAAGAAGTATAGGAGAGGCTATGTAGAATTAGGTAAGACTGAGATATAGACAGAATGACTCTCTGCTACGGTGAAGAATTATGGCTACTCCACAGGTAGGGTAGCTTACCTCAAGCAAATCTACTTTATCGCGATCATAACGACGTGTTTGACCGTTACATCCCCTAGGAACAAGAAGTATAGGAGAGGCTATGTAGAATTAGGTAAGACTGAGAAATAGACAGAATGACCCTCTGCTACGGTGAAGAATCATGGCTACTCCACGGGTAGGATTGCTTACCTGAAGTAAACCTACTTTATCGCGATCATAACGACGTGTTTGTCCGTTACATCCCCTAGGAACAAGAAGTATAGGAGAGGCTATGTAGAATTAGGTAAGACTGAGAAATATAAAGAATGACCTCTGCTACGGTGAAGAATCATGGCTACTCCACGGGTAGGGTTGCTTACCTGAAGTAAACCTACTTTATTGCGATCATAACGACGTGTTTGACCGTTACATCCCCTAGGAACAAAAAGTATAGGAGAGGCTATGTATAATTAGGTAAGACTGAGAAATAGACAGAATGACCTCTGCTACGGTGAAGAATCATGGCTACTCCACGGGTAGGGTAGCTTACCTGAAGTAAACCTACTTTATCGCGATCATAACGACGTGTTTGACCGTTACATCCCCTAGGAACAAGAAGTATAGGAGAGGCTATGTAGAATTAGGTAAGACTGAGAAATAGACAGAATGACCCTCTGCTACGGTGAAGAATAATGGCTACTCCACGGGCAGGGTAGCTTACCTGAAGCAAACCTACTTTATCGCGATCATAACGACGTGTTTGACCGTTACATCCCCTAGGAACAAGAAGTATAGGAGAGGCAATGTAGAATTAGGTAAGACTGAGAAATAGACAGAATGACCCTCTGCTACGGTGAAGAATCATGGCTACTCCACGGGCAGGGTTGCTTACCTGAAGCAAACCTACTTTATCGCGATCATAACGACGTGTTTGACCGTTACATCCGCTAGGAACAAGAAGTATAGGAGAGGCTATGTAGAATTAGGTAAGACTGAGAAATAGACAGAATGACTCTCTGCTACGGTGAAGAATTATGGCTACTCCACGGGTAGGGTAGCTTACCTCAACCAAATCTACTTTATTGCAATCATTACGACGTGTTTGACCGTTACATCCCCTAGGAACAAGAAGTATAGGAGAGGCTATGTAGAATTAGGTAAGACTGAGAAATAGACAGAATGACTCTCTGCTACGGTGAAGAATCATGGCTACTCCACGGGTAGGGTAGCTTACCTGAAGCAAACCTACTTTATCGCCATCATTACGACGTGTTTGACCGTTACATCCCCTAGGAACAAGAAGTATAGGAGAGGCTATGTAGAATTAGGTAAGACTGAGAAATAGACAGAATGACCCTCTGCTACGGTGAAGAATCATGGCTACTCCACGGGCAGAGTAGCTTACCTGAAGCAGACCTACTTTATCGCGATCATAACGACGTGTTTCACCGTTACATCCCCTAGGAACAAGAAGTATAGGAGAGGCTATGTAGAATTAGGTAAGACTGAGAAATAGACAGAATGACCCTCTGCTACGGTGAAGATTTATTGCTACTCCACGGGTAGGGTAGCTTACCTGAAGCAAACCTACTTTATCGCGATCATAACGACGTGTTTGACCGTTACATCCCCTAGGAACAAGAAGTATAGGAGAGGCTATGTAGAATTAGGTAAGACTGAGAAATAGGCAGAATGACCCTTTGCTACGGTGAAGAATCATGGCTACTCCACGGGCAGGGTTGCTTACCTGAAGCAAACCTACTTTATCGCGATCATAACGACGTGTTAGACCGTTAGATCCCCTAGGAACAAGAAGTATAGGAGAGGCTATGTAGAATTAGGTAAGACTGAGAAATAGACAGAATGACCTCTGCTACGGTGAAGAATCACGGCTTCTCCACGGGTAGGGTAGCTTACCTGAAGCAAACCTACTTTATCGCGATCATAACGACGTGTTTGACCGTTACATCCCCTAGGAACAAGAAGTATAGGAGAGGCTATGTAGAATTAGGTAAGACTGAGAAATAGACAGAATGACTCTCTGCTACGGTGAAGAATCACGGCTTCTCCACGGGCATTGTTGCTTAGCTGAAGCAAACCTACTTTATCGCGATCATAACGACGTGTTTGACCGTTACATCCGCTAGGAACAAGAAGTATAGGAGAGGCTATGTAGAATTAGGTAAGACTGAGATATAGACAGAATGACTCTCTGCTACGGTGAAGAATTATGGCTACTCCACAGGTAGGGTAGCTTACCTCAAGCAAATCTACTTTATCGCGATCATAACGACGTGTTTGACCGTTACATCCCCTAGGAACAAGAAGTATAGGAGAGGCTATGTAGAATTAGGTAAGACTGAGAAATATACAGAATGACCTCTGCTACGGTGAAGAATCATGGCTACTCCACGGGTAGGGTTGCTTACCTGAAGTAAACCTACTTTATTGCGATCATAACGACGTGTTTGACCGTTACATCCCCTAGGAACAAAAAGTATAGGAGAGGCTATGTATAATTAGGTAAGACTGAGAAATAGACAGAATGACCTCTGCTACGGTGAAGAATCATGGCTACTCCACGGGTAGGGTAGCTTACCTGAAGTAAACCTACTTTATCGCGATCATAACGACGTGTTTGACCGTTACATCCCCTAGGAACAAGAAGTATAGGAGAGGCTATGTAGAATTAGGTAAGACTGAGAAATAGACAGAATGACCCTCTGCTACGGTGAAGAATCATGGCTATTCCACGGGCAGGGTTGCTTACCTGAAGCAAACCTACTTTATCGCGATCAAAACGACGTGTTTGACCATTACATCCCCTAGGAACAAGAAGTATAGGAGAGGCTATGTAGAATTAGGTAAGACTGAGAAATTGACAGAATGACCCTTTGCTACGGTGAAGAATCATGGCTACTCCACGGGTAGGGTAGCTTACCTGAAGTAAACCTACTTTATCGCGATCATAACGACGTGTTTGACCGTTACATCCCCTAGGAACAAGAGGTATAGGAGAGGCTATGTAGAATTAGGTAAGACTGAGAAATAGACAGAATGACCCTCTGCTACGGTGAAGAATCATGGCTACTACACGGGTAGGATTGCTTACCTGAAGTAAACCTTCTTTATCGCGATCATAACGACGTGTTTGACCGTTACATCCCCTAGGAACAAGAAGTATAGGAGAGGCTATGTAGAATTAGGTAAGACTGAGAAATATACAGAATGACCTCTGCTACGGTGAAGAATCATGGCTACTCCACGGGCAGGGTTGCTTACCTGAAGCAAACCTACTTTATCGCGATCATAACGACGTGTTTGACCGTTAGATCCCCTAGGAACAAGAAGTATAGGAGAGGCTATGTAGAATTAGGTAAGACTGAGAAATAGACAGAATGACTCTCTGCTACGGTGAAGAATCACGGCTTCTCCACGGGTAGGGTAGCTTACCTGAAGCAAACCTACTTTATCGCGATCATAACGACGTGTTTGACCGTTACATCCCCTAGGAACAAGAAGTATAGGAGAGGCTATGTAGAATTAGGTAAGACTGAGAAATAGACAGAATGACCTCTGCTACGGTGAAGAATCACGGCTTCTCCACGGGCATTGTTGCTTAGCTGAAGCAAACCTACTTTATCGCGATCATAACGACGTGTTTGACCGTTACATCCGCTAGGAACAAGAAGTATAGGAGAGGCTATGTAGAATTAGGTAAGACTGAGATATAGACAGAATGACTCTCTGCTACGGTGAAGAATTATGGCTACTCCACAGGTAGGGTAGCTTACCTCAAGCAAATCTACTTTATCGCGATCATAACGACGTGTTTGACCGTTACATCCCCTAGGAACAAGAAGTATAGGAGAGGCTATGTAGAATTAGGTAAGACTGAGAAATATACAGAATGACCTCTGCTACGGTGAAGAATCATGGCTACTCCACGGGTAGGGTTGCTTACCTGAAGTAAACCTACTTTATTGCGATCATAACGACGTGTTTGACCGTTACATCCCCTAGGAACAAAAAGTATAGGAGAGGCTATGTATAATTAGGTAAGACTGAGAAATAGACAGAATGACCTCTGCTACGGTGAAGAATCATGGCTACTCCACGGGTAGGGTAGCTTACCTGAAGTAAACCTACTTTATCGCGATCATAACGACGTGTTTGACCGTTACATCCCCTAGGAACAAGAAGTATAGGAGAGGCTATGTAGAATTAGGTAAGACTGAGAAATAGACAGAATGACCCTCTGCTACGGTGAAGAATCATGGCTATTCCACGGGCAGGGTTGCTTACCTGAAGCAAACCTACTTTATCGCGATCAAAACGACGTGTTTGACCATTACATCCCCTAGGAACAAGAAGTATAGGAGAGGCTATGTAGAATTAGGTAAGACTGAGAAATTGACAGAATGACCCTTTGCTACGGTGAAGAATCATGGCTACTCCACGGGTAGGGTAGCTTACCTGAAGTAAACCTACTTTATCGCGATCATAACGACGTGTTTGACCGTTACATCCCCTAGGAACAAGAGGTATAGGAGAGGCTATGTAGAATTAGGTAAGACTGAGAAATAGACAGAATGACCCTCTGCTACGGTGAAGAATCATGGCTACTACACGGGTAGGATTGCTTACCTGAAGTAAACCTTCTTTATCGCGATCATAACGACGTGTTTGACCGTTACATCCCCTAGGAACAAGAAGTATAGGAGAGGCTATGTAGAATTAGGTAAGACTGAGAAATATACAGAATGACCCCTGCTACGGTGAAGAATCATGGCTACTCCACGGGCAGGGTTGCTTACCTGAAGCAAACCTACTTTATCGCGATCATAACGACGTGTTTGACCGTTAGATCCCCTAGGAACAAGAAGTATAGGAGAGGCTATGTAAAATTAGGTAAGACTGAGAAATAGATAGAATGACCCTCTGCTACGGTGAAGAATCATGGCTACTCCACTGGTAGGGTTGCTTACCTGAAGTAAACCTACTTTATCGCGATCATAACGACGTGTTTGACTGTTACATCCCATAGGAACAAGAAGTATAAGAGAGGTTATGTAGAATTAGGTAAGACTGAGAAATAGACAGAATGACCCTCTGCTACGGTGAAGAATCATGGCTACTCCACTGGTAGGGTTGCTTACCTGAAGCAAACCTACTTTATCGCGATCATAACGACGTGTTTGACCGTTACATCCGCTAGGAACAAGAAGTATAGGAGAGGCTATGTAGAATTAGGTAAGACTGAGATATAGACAGAATGACTCTCTGCTACGGTGAAGAATTATGGCTACTCCACAGGTAGGGTAGCTTACCTCAAGCAAATCTACTTTATCGCGATCATAACGACGTGTTTGACCGTTACATCCCCTAGGAACAAGAAGTATAGGAGAGGCTATGTAAAATTAGGTAAGACTGAGAAATAGATAGAATGACCCTCTGCTACGGTGAAGAATCATGGCTACTCCACGGGCAGGGTTGCTTACCTGAAGCAAACCTACTTTATCGCGATCATAACGACGTGTTTGACCGTTAGATCCCCTAGGAACAAGAAGTATAGGAGAGGCTATGTAAAATTAGGTAAGACTGAGAAATAGATAGAATGACCCTCTGCTACGGTGAAGAATCATGGCTACTCCACTGGTAGGGTTGCTTACCTGAAGCAAACCTACTTTATCGCGATCATAACGACGTGTTTGACCGTTACATCCGCTAGGAACAAGAAGTATAGGAGAGGCTATGTAGAATTAGGTAAGACTGAGATATAGACAGAATGACTCTCTGCTACGGTGAAGAATTATGGCTACTCCACAGGTAGGGTAGCTTACCTCAAGCAAATCTACTTTATCGCGATCATAACGACGTGTTTGACCGTTACATCCCCTAGGAACAAGAAGTATAGGAGAGGCTATGTAGAATTAGGTAAGACTGAGAAATAGACAGAATGACCCTCTGCTACGGTGAAGAATCATGGCTACTCCACGGGTAGGATTGCTTACCTGAAGTAAACCTACTTTATCGCGATCTTAACGACGTGTTTGTCCGTTACATCCCCTAGGAACAAGAAGTATAGGAGAGGCTATGTAGAATTAGGTAAGACTGAGAAATAGACAGAATGACCCTCTGCTACGGTGAAGAATCATGGCTACTCCACGGGCAGAGTAGCTTACCTGAAGCAGACCTACTTTATCGCGATCATAACGACGTGTTTCACCGTTACATCCCCTAGGAACAAGAGGTATAGGAGAGGCTATGTAGAATTAGGTAAGACTGAGAAATAGACAGAATGACCCTCTGCTACGGTGAAGAATTATGGCTACTCCACGGCCAGGGTAGCTTACCTGAAGCAAACCTACTTTATCGCGATCATAACGACGTGTTTGACCGTTACATCCCCTAGGAACAAGAAGTATTGGAGAGGCTATGTAGAATTAGGTAAGACTGAGAAATAGACAGAATGACCCTCTGCTACGGTGAAGAATAATGGCTACTCCACGGGCAGGGTAGCTTACCTGAAGCAAACCTACTTTATCGCGATCATAACGACTTGTTTGACCGTTACATCCCCTAGGAACAAGAAGTATAGGAGAGGCTATGTAGAATTAGGTAAGACTGAGAAATAGACAGAATGACCCTCTGCTACGGTGAAGAATCATGGCTACTCCACGGGCAGGGTAGCTTACCTGAAGCAAACCTACTTTATCGCGATCATAACGACGTGTTTGACCGTTACATCCCCTAGGAACAAGAAGTATAGGAGAGGCAATGTAGAATTAGGTAAGACTTAGAAATAGACAGAATGACCCTCTGCTACGGTGAAGAATCATGGCTACTCCACGGGCAGGGTTGCTTACCTGAAGCAAACCTACTTTATCGCGATCATAACGACGTGTTTGACCGTTACATCCGCTAGGAACAAGAAGTATAGGAGAGGCTATGTAGAATTAGGTAAGACTGACAAATAGACAGAATGACCCTCTGCTACGGTGAAGAATCATGGCTACTCCACGGGCAGAGTAGCTTACCTGAAGCAGACCTACTTTATCGCGATCATAACGACGTGTTTCACCGTTACATCCCCTAGGAACAAGAGGTATAGGAGAGGCTATGTAGAATTAGGTAAGACTGAGAAATAGACAGAATGACCCTCTGCTACGGTGAAGAATTATGGCTACTCCACGGGCAGGGTAGCTTACCTGAAGCAAACCTACTTTATCGCGATCATAACGACGTGTTTGACCGTTACATCCCCTAGGAACAAGAAGTATAGGAGAGGCTATGTAGAATTAGGTAAGACTGAGAAATAGACAGAATGACCCTCTGCTACGGTGAAGAATCATGGCTACTCCACGGGCAGAGTAGCTTACCTGAAGCAGACCTACTTTATCGCGATCATAACGACGTGTTTCACCGTTACATCCCCTAGGAACAAGAAGTATAGGAGAGGTTATGTAGAATTAGGTAAGACTGAGAAATAGACAGAATGACTCTCTGCTACGGTGAAGAATTATGGCTACTCCACAGGTAGGGTAGCTTACCTCAAGCAAATCTACTTTATCGCAATCATTACGACGTGTTTGACCGTTACATCCCCTAGGAACAAGAAGTATAGGAGAGGCTATGTAGAATTAGGTAAGACTGAGAAATAGACAGAATGACTCTCTGCTACGGTGAAGAATCATGGCTACTCCACGGGTAGGGTAGCGTACCTGAAGCAAACCTACTTTATCGCGATCATTACGACGTGTTTGACCGTTACATCCCCTAGGAACAAGAAGTATAGGAGAGGCTATGTAGAATTAGGTAAGACTGAGAAATAGACAGAATGGCCCTCTGCTACGGTGAAGAATCATGGCTACTCCACGGGCAGAGTAGCTTACCTGAAGCAGACCTACTTTATCGCGATCATAACGACGTGTTTCACCGTTACATCCCCTAGGAACAAGAGGTATAGGAGAGGCTATGTAGAATTAGGTAAGACTGAGAAATAGACAGAATGACCCTCTGCTACGGTGAAGAATTATCTCTACTCCACGGCCAGGGTAGCTTACCTGAAGCAAACCTACTTTATCGCGATCATAACGACGTGTTTGACCGTTACATCCCCTAGGAACAAGAAGTATTGGAGAGGCTATGTAGAATTAGGTAAGACTGAGAAATAGACAGAATGACCCTCTGCTACGGTGAAGAATAATGGCTACTCCACGGGCAGGGTAGCTTACCTGAAGCAAACCTATTTTATCGCGATCATAACGACGTGTTTGACCGTTACATCCCCTAGGAACAAGAAGTATAGGAGAGGCAATGTAGAATTAGGTAAGACTTAGAAATAGACAGA
Organism: Prosapia bicincta; assembly: GCA_036971475.1. Classification (NCBI taxonomy): domain Eukaryota; kingdom Metazoa; phylum Arthropoda; class Insecta; order Hemiptera; family Cercopidae; genus Prosapia; species Prosapia bicincta. The sequence goes on from JBAIZL010000002.1 coordinate 44,744,721, forward strand.
ATGACCCTCTGCTACGGTGAAGAATCATGGCTACTCCACGGGCAGGGTTGCTTACCTGAAGCAAACCTACTTTATCGCGATCATAACGACGTGTTTGACCGTTACATCCGCTAGGAACAAGAAGTATAGGAGAGGCTATGTAGAATTAGGTAAGACTGAGAAATAGACAGAATGACCCTCTGCTAAGGTGAAGAATCATGGCTACTCCACGGGCAGAGTAGCTTACCTGAAGCAGACCTACTTTATCGCGATCATAACGACGTGTTTCACCGTTACATCCCCTAGGAACAAGAGGTATAGGAGAGGCTATGTAGAATTAGGTAAGACTGAGAAATAGACAGAATGACCCTCTGCTACGGTGAAGAATCATGGCTACTCCACGGCCAGGGTAGCTTACCTGAAGCAAACCTACTTTATCGCGATCATAACGACGTGTTTGACCGTTACATCCCCTAGGAACAAGAAGTATAGGAGAGGCAATGTAGAATTAGGTAAGACTGAGAAATAGACAGAATGACCCTCTGCTACGGTGAAGAATTATGGCTACTCAACGGCCAGGGTAGCTTACCTGAAGCAAAACTACTTTATCGCGATCATAACGACGTGTTTGACCGTTACATCCTCTAGTAACAAGAAGGATGGGAGAGGCTTTATAGAATTAGGTAAGACTGCGAAATAGACAGAATGACCCTCTGCTACGGTGAAGAATTATGGCTACTCCACGGGCAGGGTAGCTTACCTGAAGCAAACCTACTTTATCGCGATCATAACGACGTGTTTGACCGTTACATCCCCTAGGAACAAGAAGTATAGGAGAGGCTATGTAGAATTAGGTAAGACTGAGAAATAGACAGAATGACCCTCTGCTACGGTGAAGAATCATGGCTACTCCACGGGCAGAGTAGCTTACCTGAAGCAGACCTACTTTATCGCGATCATAACGACGTGTTTCACCGTTACATCCCCTAGGAACAAGAGGCATAGGAGAGGCTATGTAGAATTAGGTAAGACTGAGAAATAGACAGAATGACCCTCTGTTACGGTGAAGAATTATGGCTACTCCACGGCCAGGGTAGCTTACCTGAAGCAAACCTACTTTATCGCGATCATAACGACGTGTTTGACCGTTACATCCCCTAGGAACAAGAAGTATTGGAGAGGCTATGTAGAATTAGGTAAGACTGAGAAATAGACAGAATGACCCTCTGCTACGGTGAAGAATAATGGCTACTCCACGGGCAGGGTAGCTTACCTGAAGCAAACCTATTTTATCGCGATCATAACGACGTGTTTGACCGTTACATCCCCTAGGAACAAGAAGTATAGGAGAGGCAATGTAGAATTAGGTAAGACTTAGAAATAGACAGAATGACCCTCTGCTACGGTGAAGAATCATGGCTACTCCACGGGCAGGGTTGCTTACCTGAAGCAAACCTACTTTATCGCGATCATAACGACGTGTTTGACCGTTACATCCGCTAGGAACAAGAAGTATAGGAGAGGCTATGTAGAATTAGGTAAGACTGAGAAATAGACAGAATGACCCTCTGCTAAGGTGAAGAATCATGGCTACTCCACGGGCAGAGTAGCTTACCTGAAGCAGACCTACTTTATCGCGATCATAACGACGTGTTTCACCGTTACATCCCCTAGGAACAAGAGGTATAGGAGAGGCTATGTAGAATTAGGTAAGACTGAGAAATAGACAGAATGACCCTCTGCTACGGTGAAGAATCATGGCTACTCCACGGCCAGGGTAGCTTACCTGAAGCAAACCTACTTTATCGCGATCATAACGACGTGTTTGACCGTTACATCCCCTAGGAACAAGAAGTATGGGAGAGGCTATGTAGAATTAGGTAAGACTGAGAAATAGACAGAATGACCCTCTGCTACGGTGAAGAATAATGGCTACTCAACGGCCAGGGTAGCTTACCTGAAGCAAACCTACTTTATCGCGATCATAACGACGTGTTTGACCGTTACATCCCCTAGGAACAAGAAGTATAGGAGAGGCTATGTAGAATTAGGTAAGACTGAGAAATAGACAGAATGACCCTCTGCTACGGTGAAGAATCATGGCTACTCCACGGGCAGAGTAGCTTACCTGAAGCAGACCTACTTTATCGCGATCATAACGACGTGTTTCACCGTTAGATCCCCTAGGAACAAGAGGCATAGGAGAGGCTATGTAGAATTAGGTAAGACTGAGAAATAGACAGAATGACCCTCTGTTACGGTGAAGAATTATGGCTACTCCACGGCCAGGGTAGCTTACCTGAAGCAAACCTACTTTATCGCGATCATAACGACGTGTTTGACCGTTACATCCCCTAGGAACAAGAAGTATGGGAGAGGCTATGTGGAATTAGGTAAGACTGAGAAATAGACAGAATGACCCTCTGCTACGGTGAAGAATAATGGCTACTCCACGGGCAGGGTAGCTTACCTGAAGCAGACCTACTTTATCGCGATCATAACGTTGTGTTTGACCGTTACATCCCCTAGGAACAAGAAGTATAGGAGAGGCAATGTAGAATTAGGTAAGACTGAGAAATAGAGAGAATGACCCTCTGCTACGGTGAAGAATCATGGCTACTCCACGGGCAGGGTTGCTTACCTGAAGCAAACCTACTTTATCGCGATCATAACGACGTGTTTGACCGTTACATCCGCTAGGAACAAGAAGTATAGGAGAGGCTATGTAGAATTAGGTAAGACTGAGAAATAGACAGAATGACTCTCTGCTACGGTGAAGAATTATGGCTACTCCACGGGTAGGGTAGCTTACCTCAAGCAAATCTACTTTATCGCAATCATTACGACGTGTTTGACCGTTACATCCCCTAGGAACAAGAAGTATAGGAGAGGCTATGTAGAATTAGGTAAGACTGAGAAATAGACAGAATGACTCTCTGCTACGGTGAAGAATCATGGCTACTCCACGGGTAGGGTAGCTTACCTGAAGCAAACCTACTTTATCGCGATCATTACGACGTGTTTGACCGTTACATCCCCTAGGAACAAGAAGTATAGGAGAGGCTATGTAGAATTAGGTAAGACTGAGAAATAGACAGAATGACCCTCTGCTACGGTGAAGAATCATGGCTACTCCACGGGCAGGGTAGCTTACCTGAAGCAAACCTATTTTATCGCGATCATAACGACGTGTTTGACCGTTACATCCCCTAGGAACAAGAAGTATAGGAGAGGCAATGTAGAATTAGGTAAGACTTAGAAATAGACAGAATGACCCTCTGCTACGGTGAAGAATCATGGCTACTCCACGGGCAGGGTTGCTTACCTGAAGCAAACCTACTTTATCGCGATCATAACGACGTGTTTGACCGTTACATCCGCTAGGAACAAGAAGTATAGGAGAGGCTATGTAGAATTAGGTAAGACTGAGAAATAGACAGAATGACCCTCTGCTAAGGTGAAGAATCATGGCTACTCCACGGGCAGAGTAGCTTACCTGAAGCAGACCTACTTTATCGCGATCATAACGACGTGTTTCACCGTTACATCCCCTAGGAACAAGAGGTATAGGAGAGGCTATGTAGAATTAGGTAAGACTGAGAAATAGACAGAATGACCCTCTGCTACGGTGAAGAATCATGGCTACTCCACGGCCAGGGTAGCTTACCTGAAGCAAACCTACTTTATCGCGATCATAACGACGTGTTTGACCGTTACATCCCCTAGGAACAAGAAGTATGGGAGAGGCTATGTAGAATTAGGTAAGACTGAGAAATAGACAGAATGACCCTCTGCTACGGTGAAGAATAATGGCTACTCAACGGCCAGGGTAGCTTACCTGAAGCAAACCTACTTTATCGCGATCATAACGACGTGTTTGACCGTTACATCCCCTAGGAACAAGAAGTATAGGAGAGGCTATGTAGAATTAGGTAAGACTGAGAAATAGACAGAATGACCCTCTGCTACGGTGAAGAATCATGGCTACTCCACGGGCAGAGTAGCTTACCTGAAGCAGACCTACTTTATCGCGATCATAACGACGTGTTTCACCGTTAGATCCCCTAGGAACAAGAGGCATAGGAGAGGCTATGTAGAATTAGGTAAGACTGAGAAATAGACAGAATGACCCTCTGTTACGGTGAAGAATTATGGCTACTCCACGGCCAGGGTAGCTTACCTGAAGCAAACCTACTTTATCGCGATCATAACGACGTGTTTGACCGTTACATCCCCTAGGAACAAGAAGTATGGGAGAGGCTATGTGGAATTAGGTAAGACTGAGAAATAGACAGAATGACCCTCTGCTACGGTGAAGAATAATGGCTACTCCACGGGCAGGGTAGCTTACCTGAAGCAGACCTACTTTATCGCGATCATAACGTTGTGTTTGACCGTTACATCCCCTAGGAACAAGAAGTATAGGAGAGGCAATGTAGAATTAGGTAAGACTGAGAAATAGAGAGAATGACCCTCTGCTACGGTGAAGAATCATGGCTACTCCACGGGCAGGGTTGCTTACCTGAAGCAAACCTACTTTATCGCGATCATAACGACGTGTTTGACCGTTACATCCGCTAGGAACAAGAAGTATAGGAGAGGCTATGTAGAATTAGGTAAGACTGAGAAATAGACAGAATGACTCTCTGCTACGGTGAAGAATTATGGCTACTCCACGGGTAGGGTAGCTTACCTCAAGCAAATCTACTTTATCGCAATCATTACGACGTGTTTGACCGTTACATCCCCTAGGAACAAGAAGTATAGGAGAGGCTATGTAGAATTAGGTAAGACTGAGAAATAGACAGAATGACTCTCTGCTACGGTGAAGAATCATGGCTACTCCACGGGTAGGGTAGCTTACCTGAAGCAAACCTACTTTATCGCGATCATTACGACGTGTTTGACCGTTACATCCCCTAGGAACAAGAAGTATAGGAGAGGCTATGTAGAATTAGGTAAGACTGAGAAATAGACAGAATGACCCTCTGCTACGGTGAAGAATCATGGCTACTCCACGGGCAGAGTAGCTTACCTGAAGCAGACCTACTTTATCGAGATCATAACGACGTGTTTCACCGTTACATCCCCTAGGAACAAGAAGTATAGGAGAGGCTATGTAGAATTAGGTAAGACTGAGAAATAGACAGAATGACCCTCTGCTACGGTGAAGAATTATGGCTACTCCACGGCCAGGGTAGTTTACCTGAAGCAAACCTACTTTATCGCTATCATAACGACGTGTTTGACCGTTACATCCCCTAGTAACAAGAAGGATGGGAGAGGCTTTATAGAATTAGGTAAGACTGAGAAATAGACAGAATGACCCTCTGCTACGGTGAAGAATTATGGCTACTCCACGGGCAGGGTAGCTTACCTGAAGCAAACCTACTTTATCGCGATCATAACGACGTGTTTGACCGTTACATCCCCTAGGAACAAGAAGTATGGGAGAGGCTATGTAGAATTAGGTAAGACTGAGAAATAGACAGAATGACCCTCTGCTACGGTGAAGAATAATGGCTACTCCACGGGCAGGGTAGCTTACCTGAAGCAAACCTACTTTATCGCGATCATTACGACGTGTTTGACCGTTACATCCCCTAGGAACAAGAAGTATAGGAGAGGCTATGTAGAATTAGGTAAGACTGAGAAATAGACAGAATGACCCTCTGCTACGGTGAAGAATCATGGCTACTCCACGGGCAGAGTAGCTTACCTGAAGCAGACCTACTTTATCGCGATCATAACGACGTGTTTCACCGTTACATCCCCTAGGAACAAGAAGTATAGGAGAGGCTATGTAGAATTAGGTAAGACTGAGAAATAGACAGAATGACCCTCTGCTACGGTGAAGAATTATGGCTACTCCACGGCCAGGGTAGCTTACCTGAAGCAAACCTACTTTATCGCGATCATAACGACGTGTTTGACCGTTACATCCTCTAGTAACAAGAAGGATGGGAGAGGCTTTATAGAATTAGGTAAGACTGAGAAATAGACAGAATGACCCTCTGCTACGGTGAAGAATTATGGCTACTCCACGGGCAGGGTAGCTTACCTGAAGCAAACCTACTTTATCGCGATCATAACGACGTGTTTGACCGTTACATCCCCTAGGAACAAGAAGTATGGGAGAGGCTATGTAGAATTAGGTAAGACTGAGAAATAGACAGAATGACCCTCTGCTACGGTGAAGAATAATGGCTACTCCACGGGCAGGGTAGCTTACCTGAAGCAAACCTACTTTATAGCGATCATAACGACGTGTTTGACCGTTACATCCCCTAGGAACAAGAAGTATAGGAGAGGCAATGTAGAATTAGGTAAGACTGAGAAATAGACAGAATTACCCTCTGCTACGGTGAAGAATCATGGCTACTCCACGGGTAGGGTAGCTTACCTGAAGCAAACCTACTTTATCGCGATCATAACGACGTGTTTGACCGTTACATCCCCTAGGATCAAGAAGTATAGGAGAGGCTTTGTAGAATTAGGTAAGACTGAGAAATAGACAGAATGACTCTGTGCTACGGTGAAGAATTATGGCTACTCCACGGGCAGGGTAGCTTACCTGAAGTAAACCTACTTTATCGCGATCATAACGACGTGTTTGACCGTTACATCCCCTAGGAACAAGAAGTATAGGAGAGGCTATGTAGAATTAGGTAAGACTGAGAAATAGACAGAATGACCCTCTGCTACGGTGAAGAATCATGGCTACTCCACGGGCAGAGTAGCTTACCTGAAGCAGACCTACTTTATCGCGATCATAACGACGTGTTTCACCGTTACATCCCCTAGGAACAAGAAGTATAGGAGAGGCTATGTAGAATTAGGTAAGACTGAGAAATAGACAGAATGACCCTCTGCTACGGTGAAGAATCATGGCTACTCCACGGGCAGAGTAGCTTACCTGAAGCAGACCTACTTTATCGCGATCATAACGACGTGTTTCACCGTTACATCCCCTAGGAACAAGAAGTATAGGAGAGGCTATGTAGAATTAGGTAAGACTGAGAAATAGACAGAATGACTCTGTGCTACGGTGAAGAATTATGGCTACTCCACGGGTAGGGTTGCTTACCTGAAGTAAACTCTATATCGCGCTGAAGGGATGAATAAGATGTGTCCCCGCTATTCAGTTATATTAACTAACAGTGCAAAGAATGTTATGTAAAGAAAATACTGTAAAATATTCATAGGTCCCAGCAATAAGTTTGAAAATATGTATTACATTATTTGATTCGCGTAGGTAAAATTTTATCAGTCATATAAAATCTCCCCCAGTAGAATTTTCGCAAGTGCAAAATTATTATCAGATTACACTCCCAAACTAAATTATACATGTAAAAATTTCAAGGGCTTCTGTCAAAATATGGATTGCACGCTCGAATATATTTGCATACCAATAAAATCAACTAGTTACATTCCAGCAGACTTCGCCTGGGTCAACATTCCGCCGTGACCTTGCAAGTACAACAATAAACAAGGCGGTTTTATTTCGTACGTTTATTGCTTCAAGTTTTATTTTCAGAGTTAATCCTTCTGTTTAAAGTCTTTACTAATTTACTACAATTATTACAAAAAATGTTTAAGAAGTTTAAAAGTGAATGGTCGTTTTTCTTTACTTCGTGAGTTCTGTTTAAAAGTTTAGTACAGTGTTTTTTAAGACTTAGACAATCTGAATATACATTCTAAAATTATGTATAAAATGCATTTTCACTGTAGCTTTTGTGTGTTTTAAAAGGAAAATTAAAAAGTAATCATTAGCAGTTTTCTATTCGAAACTTACATTTTCATATTAGAACTTAGTGTTAATAACATTCTTAGACAAACTATTTCAAAAAGCAAGACTAAGTTTCTGCAAAAACGTTTAATAAATAGACTACTTTCGGTGACCATCGTCTGTGCTGTACTTACAGCCACAAAATGTCAGTGAGACATCATTTTAAAAATTTCTGTTTAACATTATAAAACATTACTATTTATTAGGAATATACTGTGGTTGAATTTTATAATAAATACACAAAAACCTCTGAACCACAAACTTTTTTTATTTGATAATTATGTACATTTCAGTTACCAACAAGTAACCATCCTCAGAGGGATAACATACAAAGACTATGTATGTTTGACTACAAAGACTACCAAATCTTTGTATGTTATCCCTCTGAGGATGGTTACTTGGTAACTGAAATGTACATAAGGGTAAAATAAAGAAAGTTTGTGGTTCAGAGATTTTTGTGTATTTATCATTTTAAAACATTTCTTTTATCGGAACAATGCTGCAGGCTCAAGAAAACCATATTAATATGTAAGCCATTCAAAATTTGCTCAATCAAAATTCTTTAGAATTTGGACCAATAAACTGTAGGCAATAATATTCTCCAGAGCCATAGGTATTCTCCACTGAAGGGTTGAAGCTGGATATATCTTGTAGACGTCTGCTACTAAACAATAAGGTAAGCAGGCGATCCCGTCACAACGCGTCTCGTACATCATTGGTGTAAAGCTATTGTCCCTTTACTTGCATCATTTACTGATTCTTTACTCATTTAGATTTCACTCGTAACGCTCATTCAATAAAATTCTGACAGTAGAAGAATTCACTTTAAATCCATTGACTCCAGCCAATAAAAGTTCTTCTTCATGATCCGAATCATATTTTAAATATTTATAAATTTTGGAAAGAGATGCAAAGCAAACTTGTTTATTGTTGTGTTGCAAGGCCAAGGTGTTGCTGAGCCAGATGAAAGTTTCCCAGAGAGTAACAAGTGCTTTTTATTGGGATGCAAATAGGCTATACTCAGGCGCCCGGGTTGATCTCGCTGTGTAGTGAAACCGTTCCTGGCTTAATTTCAATTGCTTTATATAATTCTGTTGTTTCTGTAATAATGTCGATATTAGAGGTGAAATAATATTTCGAAGTATGGTGGATAATGGTAAATTATTATTATTGTTATTTTGTTTAATGGAAAATACTAGGAACATTTCAGAGATCAGCTGTAATAACACCTGATTATGTTTTCCAAAGCTGTTTCAATAAATTTGTCTGAGACTATTTATTCAAATATGCTAAATAATTCAACAGAGAGAAATTACGTAAGTAAAAATACAAAAAGAAACAATTGTAGAACTTTTGGAAAGTATCTGCGACAAAACATGTTGTAATTATTATTACATACCATTTATAAACAAGAAAACCCCTTAGCTATAACAAAACATTCCCATCATTATATAGTTTCTTACAACCTTATCATAATCAAAAGGTTGTACAATTAAAGTGGAGGAAAAAGATCCATTAGTGTCGCGACCCCCCTCCTCTGCCAAGCGCCCGGTCCTGATTAATCAGGAACAATGAATGATTAGAATATAGTCAACCAGCAATAAATTTAAATTGTCTATAGAGAATATCCAGGGTGTTCAACTTAAAATAGACTCCATCTCTTAGTTTAATGTATAAATAATAGTTTTCTGGCAAATACTTATATTAAAAACTACGTCACTAGTCGAAAATATTGTCCAGTTAATTATGTGCACTTCTCAACAAGTTAAACCATGTTGCTGGCTATTCATTAGCTTTGCACTGTCTATTTCATTTGACAGCGTTGAAAATATTTTTTCTTCAATTCATGCCGAATATAAGAATTGCTCCTGTAAACAATTAATTTTAAGTAGCCACACAGAACGAAGACAAAACTGGTTAGATCAGGGGATCCAAGTGGCCACCATCCAGTGGAAATGATTACTCCCTCAAAAACACTCCTGCATATCTGCATGGTGAAGCGAGCTGTAAGTAAAGTTGCTCTGTTCTGCTGCAACCGCCAATAAGGCTCATCCTTGCAGTAAGGCTAACCTGCTGTTGGATAATGTCTTGTTAGATGGCAGCACCCGCAGTTTCAATAATAGCTGCTACGAGAGGTTCAGTAAGTATGTTTATTCTGTGAAAAACAGTTGGTCTTTAACAGTCAAGTGGATTCTAAAAAACAATACAGAATTACGACACTATGTTCAGAAGTCGTGCTCTTTTCAATTGGATAAGATTTGCTTAAATTTGTGTTTAAAATATTTCTGCCTCATATTGAAATTGTTCAGAAAAATATTCATAACACTAAATGACACTTGATAAACAGACGGTAGAGGCAATGAGACATTGACAATAGTTTTCAAGTGAAAATGTCTTTGGGCGCTTTTTATACTTTTAATTATGAAAAAAAAATCATTCAGATTTCTTCTTAAGGTTATTCTCCTTCATATCTCGTAAGGGAATCATGTTTCAGGATTTAAGAAAGCTAAACAAGGTGTTTCTGATGAAGTCGGCTATAAAATCCTTTCGCCTTTTCTTAAGGTTATTCTCCTTCATATCTCGTAACGGAATCATGTTTCAGGATTTAAGAAAGCTAAACAAGGTGTTTCTGATGAAGTCGGCTATAAAATCCTTTCGCCTTTTCTTAAGGTTATTCTCCTTCATATCTCGTAACGGAATCATGTTTCAGGATTTAAGAAAGCTAAACAAGGTGTTTCTGATGAAGTCGGCTATAAAATCCTTTCGCATTTTCTTAAGGTTTGTGTTTATTAAGTGATAAAGTAGGATTTTATGCAACCGCTGTCTTATAACCCTTTTTAAGGTTACTTTTTGGTTGCACTCAGTTGCACCCAGTGACACTTGCGTCCAGCGTCATTTGCGTCCAGGGAATGTTTCGCTACCTTAATGCTATTGAAGGATTGAAGAACAAACTGAACAACACCCTTCGGAGACTAATGAGGAGAAAATGTACATATATGAAAATGGCCGAGAGAAGTAAGAAGAAAATGGTAACATAATGACGTGTCTTTGAACTCTGACCTACAAAAGTTAAACTAGGTTCAAACTGAAGACCGCTAAAAATGATAACAGTATTTGAAAATAGTACTACGTTCATAAAAAAAATAACAAAATTAATAATATTAAATTACAAAAAAAGAAATAACCTTGATATACTGTTATTTAAAAAAGTAAAAAATATAAATATGTAGACTCTTTAACCTGATTTTAAACACGCCTAAATGATAGAAAACAAGTTTCCCAAAATGATGAAGAAATTGGGTTTCTATCACTCAGCCAGTCCAAAGCTTGCGTAAAGTTTGATTGGAATTATATAGAAGAGAGGAATCGTATTCAATACATGAAATAATGTGAGTCTCCCAAACGCAGGTATATTTGGGCTAACATGGGCGCAACTGCCCATGGGCGCATGGGTCACTGGGTGCATCTCTAGCATATTCTACATTTTGTAAAATTGTATTCAATACTATTTTTCAGATAATAACATTAATTTGTATATATTCGTACTGTAATGAATTCACTATAATAATGATGAATTTCATATATTTATGTTTGGCTTGTATACATCTTTAAGTACGTCCGTACGTTTTAAAAAACAACTACATTCTTTAAGTCATTAAACAAAATATTTATTTAAAACTATTAACCCCATTTTCCAAATCTTCAATTCTGTCCACAAGTCCCAGGAGTGCTATAATTTTTTTTTAATATTTGTAATAAGTTGTCATAATTTCCAATAAGTTAAAGAAATTCGTTAACAGATACGTTAGACTTGGTAAAATAGCCTTTATCTAGATCAGACTGGATGGGTTCTATAAATAGACCTTACTTTGCATGCATGTCTGGCTCTAATCGCCCATCAGCGTTAAACGGAACGAAAATTGCCAATCGTATAATCGCGCGCTCCCTCTCGCGTCAGCTGAGCCGATGTTAGATTAATTAAACCGGAAACAGATCCAAGGTTACGGGCACTCACGAGGGACATGGAACGTGCCTGCGTAAAACTTCTGCATTTATGTTATCCGGCGCAAAGATAAACAATACCCAGTCGCGAGACCTCGCCACAGACACAACGATCTGCAATCACGCAATGTAAATCATTTTCACTGTTCTAATAAAATATGAAAAATATCTTCTACAAACTCGGAGTTTTACTACTACGTTAATTCGGGCTTTTTGTTATAGAAATTATTGTTAATGCTTGTAAGGTTTCTGGTATACTGTACTATATCAGTTCCTTACAAATTTTATCACTTTTTTGCTTCAAACTATTTATATTTTTTAAATGCAAAATATAAAACTAACAAGGAATATACTCTATGCAGTTTACTAAACTTGAGAGAACTAATTAAATTGGTAGCTGGTGCAATAGAAACCTCGATAATTCGGACTAATTTAGACCGTGGCTCATCCGAGATATCGAAAATCTGGGTTATCCGGACAATGAATAAAAATTAAATAGATTATACTTACAGAAAAACTGCTTTATATTTATCAAGCAAGGAGTATTATGCGCCGCATATGAACGGGCATATTGTATATAAAGGTAAGCTACACTGCAATTTATTCTTCGGTAAACAAATGTCAATTTTGGCTGTTTAATTTTGTGAGCGCCGTTAGTGTTGTGCGATCCCATAGTCTTTTAAATATAAGTAGCACAACACATTACGTTCATTATTTAGTTTATCTGTAGGTCTTGGACGCGTTTATTGCTGTTAGATATTTTATGTATGTACTGTGCTTATTTAATTTTAGTTAATTCTCATTTATTGATTTTGTATTCTACTTTAAATCATTCCGGGTTATCCGGAAATTTGGGTTATCCGAAAATCCGGGTTAACGAAGTCCAACTTATCGTACTGTAGATACCTTTCCAGCTGGTAGCAGGCTTCAGGTAAGCGACCCTGTCTACGTGATGACGTAATTTTTCCTAAGCACCGAGATATCATGTTCTTTCATTGGTTTATTTAATTCTATGTACCGTATCTTCTCCCTCTTCATACAATTGTGTAAAAGATAAACAGTATTTTATGGTTCCGGTAGAGAGTAGGTCTATCCATTCCTGACTTTTGGTGTCGTCGTTCTCTCTCTCTTATACCAGGGAGGTTTCCGTGAGCTTGTACCAAGGACTTTATATCACTAAAGTATCCCCACCCATGTTAGCTACCCTTTCCTACTATTCGTATTCGTTATCAATCATATTGACTGAAAACCTTCAAACTAAAATAAAACAGTATTAAAAAAAAAATCAAGTCAAAGTTCTACCTTAGTTCAACAAGAAAATATTCTATTTTAGTTAACTTTTTAAAATAATTACAAATAATATAAATATGTGTAAACATATGACAGATATACCATACTAAGTGGCAAAATAGTGTGAAATAATTATTAAAATTAATTAATTAAATTTAATAATGAATTTATATTTGAAAAAACTGTATCAACATCAATTATCACCCACTACAAGTTTTAAATATATTTAAATTTGAGTGGATGAAGCAAGTAACATAAAAATGTTTTTTGCCAGTAAATTCCTACTGAGGTCAACAAAGACAAATTTGATTTAAGTTACTTTATATTTTATAATTACAATTAATATATAATATGTATATACTTATGACAGAATCACAATATTAATTGGCAAATTAGAAGACTAATTTCCACTCTATACATTATATTGTGTTGTGCTGTCACTTTTGTTTCTTAATAATTCGCTTTTATTCGTTTCTAATTTAGGAAGCTGATAGTCTATAACCTCTCATTATACCCATCTCTTGTAATGCTTCACTATTGCAAGTAACCTTTCTGTTATAATGTCATATACATCTTTAAGTAATTGATTTCTAACTATGGAAAAGGTGGTTCAGTGCCAAAGTGCTGGATTTCAAACATGTAGTTCGAATCCGATCGGGACATAAGATTTTTAAAATTTATATTCATGAATTCCTCAGGAAAGAAAATTCCTGCCCCTTTCTAAGCCTTGGTAGGGGTTTAAAATGAGCCACCATCATTAATATGTGGCAAACAAGTAGTAAAATCCTTGAAACTATCATCTGTTTGAATAATTCTCAAACTGTGTGTTTAATATAAACATGACCTATATCGTATTTGGCTCACTCAGATACTAGTGCGCTCTTATCCATATTTTGCCTTCATTTCTAAAGGAATGGAATATTGTCATGCATTATATTTTTTTATAATCTGAAGATATAAAATTATTTAATCAGTGTTGGGCTAATATTATTGTTTGTTACTATTCATCCACTTTCTTTTTTACATTTTAATTTATGAAGCTGGTGGTGGTCTATAACCTCTCATTCTATCCACCTCTTGCAATGCTTCATTGTTGCATAGAACCTTTCTCTTATAGCTTCATATACATCTTTAAGTAAATGTCTGCTAGCTATAGGGACGTTGTCATGGAGTCATTCAGTTTGAATCCGAACGAGACATCAGTTTTATTTTAATTTAAAATTTTATAATTTGAAAAAACTGTATTAACATCAATTGTTATCTAATAAAGGTTAAAAAAATGTATTTAAACGTGATTGGATGAATGTGTTTAATTAACGATTGAAAATTTGTACAAGAAATATGCAACTTGAGCGTGAGCTAATGGAAGGGAGTGAAAAAGTATTTAATTAACGATTAAATATTTGAACAAGATATTTAATTCCTTATATATAAAGGAAAGTGTGGATTAATAGTAGGATTTGAAAAACAAATGAAAATCTAGAAGTATTATAAAATCAGTTATATTATAGTCGTAAGATAGACACTAACCATACGATTAAGCTTCTTATATTAAACTTAACTCATTTTGTAACAAATATATCAAATAAATCACTACTTGTAAACAATGAAAAAGACGTTTTGAAGCGATTTTCTTTATTGCTCATCAAAATAAAATATAAAAATCCAAAAAAGCATCTAACTGCAATATATGCACGTTATATTGTCGTACATATTTGCCATTGTTTCTGTGCACGAAATATAAGGTATTTAGTATTAACATTAAGTATTGTTATAAAGTGTGAACGTTTGAGAGGAGCCGTAAAAGTAGCCTTACGTTTTACAATGATCTAGAACTTTCAAGATGGGATTTTATTTAGTAAAATGTATCTTTAACAAATAAGTTTTAAGCACACAACTGGCTGTAGTTTTGGTTTCTTGTGGGAGAAAAACACTTTATAAAAGGGGCAAGGTATGCAATATTGTTACCCCGTCCTATGTGGTATAAAATAAAAGATAACGTATGATTACATAAAACAAGTGCTTTTACGTTAGGTTGTGTGGCAGATCAGGTGTTTTAACGCGTAGACTATTTACTTCATTTATATTATTTATAATTATTTAAAAAAGTAAGTAAAATAAAAAATTTTTTTCGGTGATCCAAGTAGCAATTAACTTGAACAAAATGTTTTTACTGCCACTAATAGCATATTCTACTTCAATGAATTTCATTTTAAGTTCATCAATTTCAATGCTAGATATTTATAACTTGTCCATATATACAAATACCTCTTGTATCCACATGTCTTTCCAATTTCTGGTTGAGCTCAGATATAACCATACAATTCTTCTTTTATTATTGTTGGCGCTTGTCTTGTAGTTCTACTTATTAATTGTTCAATTAGTGTAATATGCTTTGTAATACAATTACGAGCATGTAAAGTATTTTTACAAACATACATATTTTATGATTATTAGACAATTTCAGTATTAATAATTATTATTGAACATTATTTAATAAAAACAAGGAAATTGAAACTGCAGTGTAATTAAACGTTAGATAAATACTACGATAAAGTTATCTATATTATAAAAACATACAAAATAAACACTGTCATAGTGTTTGCAGATCCACGTAATAGAGATGTTGATTACATACACGTACCATACAAAGCGGCGTCACTCCGGAAATTCCAGCAAACAGCGGTTGTACGTTATATAAAGATTTCCTCTATACATTCTTGTAATATTTAACATTTTATTATTTGTTTAATTATACTTAATTATCTTTGATCTTTGAAAGCATACTTTTTAGCATATTGGAACCCTTTCTTTTTCATATATATCTTCCTCATTGGGATTTCGTTTTTCCGTTGCTATATTTATCTGTTTGTTCCATAGCAATATTCCAAACACGCTTTTTCTTTCTTCTCCTTTCTAATTTCCATTTCAAAGCACTCTGGTATTCGTGTCTCATCCATTCTTCGCGCCCATACTAAAGTAGATTTCGTCTTTTTATTTTCCCAGTAATAGTTTCTTTTATAATAATTAGTTTCCATGTGTTTTCATTTCTTACTATGCCGCCTAAATGAGTCAGATGCTTCTTCTCCGAAATACCATTCCCACCGTATTTATTCTCTTTACCAATATTTTATTTACCACCCATGTCTGTAGACCAGACTGTGAGACACTTTCTACTATCGTTTTAAAGATTTGATGTTTAGTGAGTGTGTGTGTGTGTGTATGTGTGCGTGTGTGTGTCTGTGTTTAGACAATGGCTCTAATATCACCATAAAAATTACACATTACAATATGTGGCCGGATTAAAAACACTTTAATTTTATCTTGTCAAATTAGCATGCTAGAATGAATGAACATAAATCTGGAATTCAAATAGATGAACGTAGATTTGAGATTGCTAGACATGCTAAAAAGTTAAACATGAAATTTATGTGGCTCTCGACATACGTTACATACAAGATAATTATAAAAAAATACTTTTCTCTGAAGTGTAATATATTTACTTAAATAAACTCACAACTAACAATAAGACATACTGATCAAGCATAGCGTGTGCAAAGATTCACTGAATCTGATGCTATAAAACGTATTAAATATATTGAGTGGTTCCAATCAGTTACTTGTTCTTTGTCATCTAGGCCTACACAACGTGTTGTATTATTTTTGAGATTTTATATAATGTTTATATATATATATATATATATATATATATATGTATGTATATATATATATATATATATATATATATATATATATATGTATATATATATATATATATGTATGTATATATATATATATATATATATATATATATATAAATATGTATGTATATATATATATATATATATATATATATATATATATATGTATATATATAATACTATATTTATTTTGGACTTTTTTATTCATTATACGTAAATATCAAAACTTTTTAAAGTATATTTATTACTTTCAAGAACTTATTGTCATTTAATGTGATATTTTTATGTTATACAGTTTTCAAATTTTATTTTTGTATAACTCCCACCTTGATGGTAATATTATAATATATTATGTTATAACGATCTTGGCCAATCCTAATTCTAATAATTAATTTTGCCTTTGGTTCAGTAAATTTATATACAAAAAAAGAAATACATTTTTTCAATACTTGAATTGTTTTTCATTAAAATGATTTATTGTTTACATTTAGGTACTTTTATACTTGGATTCATACAACTTTGACAATAATATTATACTTTATACAGTGTGTAATTGATTAGATAATTTTATAAACATAATTAATGGTTAAATGTATTTCATACATTTATTGATAGATTTTTCCTGTTAGTTATTTATCCGTTTATTAAATGTTGTTTCATTTTCATATTATTCTTGATGAGGGCAATGTGGTATTAATGCATGATTGAAACTAAGAGTTTAGGATTTGAATTAAATAACTGTTGAAGTTAGTATTGCGTCGTTCATGATAATCCAGGCACTGCAATAATTTACAAAGTTATGTGTTACACCTTTTTATACAATTACTGACGTCATTGTCATTATCATCTGAATAATAAATGAAATGAAGTTACGACATATTTTACTAAGTTGGTTTCTCATATTTACTTCATATCGTGAATTTTGAATTTCTGTTTATTTTTTCTTGCATTTAAATTTATTAATTTATTGATTTTATTTTAGAATTTATTACTTTGTAATTATTATTTCGAATAATAAACAAATATTTATTTAGACAAATCAAAACTTTAATAGCAGTAGACAATATTGAAACGTTGTATAATCAAAACATAAATATCAAAATTATATTAATATTATACAGATAATGATAACTTATTGGGCGGTTGAGTGTTCTATTGTGTAGAACACCTGACTAAAAACAATGTTCCTGGTGCTAGTCCCAAAGAATTTCTGTTTGGATTTTCAGTTCCCAGGTCGACTTGTCCTGTGAGAATAAGTACCTTAGAAAATACATGGAATCTAAACGTAGTGCTGGCCACATTATCTTCCTTGAGTGCCATATGACCCAGGTAAACCGTTTCCTTCCAGTACCTCCTGGACTATGTGATGTAAAAATGTGCCATTAGTGTTGATAATAGAACAGAATTTTCATATAAGAACAACAGACACACACACACACACACCCACCCACACACACACACACACACACACACACACACATACACACACACGCACACAGACACATACACCCATACGCGCTAGCGCTCGCACACACACTCACACACACAGACACAGACACACACACACACACACATATATATATATATATATATATATATATATATATATATATATATATGTGTGTGTGTGTGTGTGTGTGTGTGTGTGTGTGTGTGTGTGTGTATTAGTTAAATGTATAATTTTACTAATGAAAGTAGGCTATGTTTAAAAAATATTGGAATATAAAAATATTACAGAACTTTTAATCATGAAGTTGGGGAGCTCGATAATAAAGAGTGAAATAAAAAAACTAACAACTGCAGATCAGCTACAGCTACCATCGACATTCGAAAAGTCTACAGAATAAATGAACCAAATGGTATGACAAACAACCAAATCGGTTTAGTTTAAGATAATTGACTAATGTTACCAATAGTAGAAACTAAAATTACACCCTCTTATTTCCACGAACCCTTGAATTTAACATATCAATGTAATTTCACCAATACGTGCGAAAAAAATAACATGTAAAATAATTTGAGATTTTTTTACGGATTTTATGTAAAGCATTGAAAGTGGGTTAAAACACCTGTAATGTTCGCTTGTCATTCTGAGGATTATCTTGTTGAGTGGAAAACCTCATTCTTGTGTGATACGCATTTTTTTCAAGCATTTTTTAAGTCCATAAACTTGAAAAACTTTTTATAAACCGAAAATCTTATAACTTCAGACGTTCACGTTCAATAGATAAATGCTATTAAATCCTACAAAAATGTTTTATGGATCTGGCCCTTGAGATATACAATGCTCAATGTTCTACCGTAATTCAGAAAAGTATAGCAACACCTGAGTACAAACGAGATTCTAAATATAAAACAGATAATTTATTTCTGTTACGAGTTCCAACAACGAAATCTGGCGTCAATATGTTGTGCAGCATCTGGTTGTCAAGTAATTTATTGCGAGGACGTAAGCTTGGCAGACGCGTCATGAAATCATCAGCTACTGGGAGGAATAGTTTCAGAGAGATCTTCCAGAAGGTAGAAGTTTGACGAGATCTCCTTTATAAAGTCCCAAAGTACTAAATCGATACCCAAAAATGTTATATAACGGTTATAAATTTAATTGTAAACAATAATTAACTAAAACATTTAGTCAGGTAAAATATTTGAGTTTTTATATAAGAAACATGAATTATAATTTCGTAGGAAGGCTTTAAGTTTTAATTGTATAGGCTATTCAAGGACAAACATTCGTTTCCTGACGATAGTGACGCCACTTCACTTGCGTTTGTCTAGATTGAGGCGCCTTGTCTTAATTGGGCACCGCAAGGGCTGAGCGAACGCTTTCTATAAAAAAAATGCAAAATATCTAGTTCCAGGTGCCCCAAATTTTCTTCGCGCGATCATGAGTTGATTCTTTACTGCTCAGAAGCGAGTCGAAGAAGCTTTGTCTATTAACCCCTCCTCGGAAGGAATTCTTTTTAATCTCTTATATAATTTAGCCTAAAATAATACATTGGTTGGTTGGTTGGTTTTGCAACAAATTTCATAATACTTCGAACACTCATGAGGGTATTAAAGTATCATAACGTCAAGACAAGTTTCATATAAAACTATATAATTGTAAACTTAGAAATGGCAATAAATTGGCATAGTTTATACAATATCTCTGTAAGAGTCCGATGCGCTAGCCTCGCTTGTCGATGTCCACATTTAAAGAGATACAACTTCTGAGTAGCACATAAGTAGACTGTAAGAAATCGCTGTAACAGAAGATAAAGTTTTTAACGAACTTCTAAATTTTTGCCTAGACTCAATATTTGTTTAGAAAATTGCAGATTTTGAAAGTACAAATTTATTGTTTGGTTTTAAATCCTTGTTATTTCTTCGAGACAATAAATATAATATCCATGAGTACTCTACTGTTGCAGTGTATATAAATTAGGAAAAAATAAATTTCTTATTGTCCAACTTGTATTTAATTTTTTTCTATATTTTGTCATACATTGAGAAATTATTTTAAAAATTGTGCTTTGAGAGTGTAAATTAGCTCCAGTCCTCCGGAAAGCCTTACCACCTCAGCTACCCTCAGAAGTAATTTCTAGCTTGTACTTCATTGTCTCTTCTGACAAGTTGTTGGTTTTTCAGATTTCTAGACAGTTTTATTTATTATTCATCTCGATATGATTTTCTTCCTAGCATTAATTATTGACATTAGCACAAACACGATTTAATAAGAGTAATCAACAAAGATACTTGTTAAATTCTTACTTAACCTTCACACATATTCACAAACCTAATGTATATTTAAAAACAGTATAAATAATTTTTAAAATAATAATTTCGTCATCTAGTTTTAATGTAATTTTTATTTTAAATTTACGTTTGAAATGAGTAAACATTTTAATAATTTATTATATAGTTTATATATATATATATATATATATATATATATATATATATGAAGTTATTATTATTACTTGTAAATAATATTTTCCACCACTAAGTGTAATAATTTTACTTTGTGTGATGAGGTATCTTTCGGTCATTTAAACCATTGTTGAATCACTTGAGTGGTCAAGTGATCACAGAGTGATTCGACAAAGGTCAAATGACCGAAGGTACCTAATCTCATTAGGTAAAATTATTGCACTTAGTGGTGGAAAAAATTATTTACAAGTAATAATAATAACTTCATAAAGTCAATGCAACGGAAAAATAATGGACAACGTGAAATATCACGATATATATATATATGTATGTATATATATATATATATATATATATATATATATAAACTAAAATTTATGACTTTACAAAAGGTGGTTTTCAAATTTCAATAGCTTTCATGACTATATTTCCAGTAACCTCCTGTGTGAGCGGATTTAGATGCAAAAACTAAATGTTACAAATTAACTTTGACTTGAAAGGTTGCCTGAATCTGATTTGATTTAAAACATTATTCAATTTAATTAAAATCTGTCTGGGAGCGTTTGGAAAGTATGGTTTCAAACAGAAGTTTATAATTGCTTTGCAAGTATACTGAGCCTGTGTATACATTCGAATGCCAGAGTCAATAATCGGTCCCTGGTCTTCAACATCTGTGAAGCACAGAGCAATATGTAAATATTTTGCCAAGATAAATGTGAAGCGCAAAGCTTTCATTAATTGGAAAATATGAAACTTTTTTCACAGTAATTGTTCATTCTACAATTATTGCACTCTGGCATAATTAAAATGTTTAGTGCATTGAGAGTCATTGAAGAACAAACGAAAATATTCCGCCTAGAGTTTGAAGCGAGAAAAAACAATAAAGCTAGGCTTTGTGTGAAAGTATTGTAATATAATTTCTATAAACAATAATAATATTATTAATATACTTATAGCTGGGAATAATATATTTTTTGTTGAATCACTTCGACCTGCCATTCTCAGCTTTTTACACTTAATGCGTTTCTGGGAGCTCCTGCCTACTTGAAACTTTCAAAATACTCCTAAGGAATTCCTTGGAAGCTCAGGTAGACCCATCAAGTGTGAAGCACCTGACGGAGATACAAATGCTACAAAAAGTACTATATTTAATTGTTATGAAAGGGAATTTAAAGTGTCCGTTACTTTAATTACCTAGTAATTTAATAATAAAATTTTTATATTCTCTCTCTCTCCTTACCACTTTTCCTTCTCTCTTTCTATCTCCCTTTCTGTCTAAAAACTCGCCCGTAACGTTTTCGACCGTTGTAAACAATGATATTTTGAAGCTTATTGATAATATTTAAGAAAATCTATTTAGGTGTAATAAAAACACCCAAACGTTCATAAACCAAACGTTTCACTTAGTAAACATGTTTCAGGAGGCAGAGCTTCGATATATGTAATACATACAGGTATAAGTTGCTGGACATAGCAAGAGACTTGGGTGGGGTCTACTTGACATTTAGAATGGCGAGGGAGTATCACACCTCGCTATTATAAGTATCGGTACGTTACAACCACTGTCTTGTTCACCACTGTGCCTAGATGAAAGAGAGGGGTGGACATGAGCATGATCTTCCTCCTCCTTTAATTTGTTTGCTAGTCTTTGGTATTGGATAGTTCCTAATTGCTCCTCTTCTTCAGGGTTGGGTTTTACCCCGTTTGGCTTAACTATTTGATCTAAATAACCATCTCCCTTTCTCAAAAATTCCGTTTACAGGTAAGTAAACAAACTTTCCGTATTTCAGCAGTAAGTTCGGATGAACAAAATTATCTTTTGATATTGTTAGGGACATGGGGGATGTGTTTATTGGTATGTTTAAATTTGGGTTTTAATTCTTGGATAAATGTTACAAATCACCTTAGTATATTACTGAATATGGTTTGGAATCATTATGTAAATTATCTTGATAGCAAGCATGCCTTTGTAACACCCTCGCACACACAAACTCATACATAAACAATACTATCATAAGGTCAGATGTAAACTACAGCGGCACTCTACACTGCAATTAGTTTACTGTATGTATTAAACGTTGCAAGTTAAGTAAAACTCCGGTAATTATTTACAGCATCTTTTAAAATAACATTATTTTTAAAATGATTTTAAAATTTACTTTTAGACTTTTTATATATGTTTTTATATGGGTTATATGTTTTTTTGTTATTCTATAATTTGTCCATTTATGAAATTCGTCCATCCATGCTAGAACGGGTAACCATCTCTCCAGTAAAGGACTCGAGTTCTTAGGTAAGCGATCCTATCCACTTGATGCCGTAATTCTCGTTATTGCTCCTCAGTGTATTATTATAGATCCATATAAATTCCATTTACCCTCCCTTTATCTCACGAGGGGGGTTAAAGCTAAATTAATCCTAGCTGTTATTCAGAATCCTTTCCCATCCTACAGATGACGTATAGTCAGTTTATCTGATTGATTAAAAATTTGAGTATAACAATAATAAAGCATACATCGACTGATCGATTAACATTATTAGGCGGTCTATGAAATCAAGAAAATGATTGCAGAAATGTTCTATACGCTTTATGAAGAATACCTATTTATCTCTGACTGACGTTTAATTTAACCTCCCACAACCATTCTACCTGCTTTAACACCTTCTGCACTGCCACTCCGACTAGAGCTTCAGTAGCTTCAAAATGTAAATCTCGCTTGGGAGGTTAGGCCTCGTATTTGATATTGCTTAATATGAATTTATTTACTTTTTAACTTCAATTGAAGCTAATTGTCTTCAATCTAAAAATATTTTTTAAATTTATCCTATCTAAAACATTTTTGAATTAAAAACATCTATGTTCTTATATAATAGACAGTGAAAGTAATTGAAACCCTACAAATACATTATATATCACCTTAGCGAAACGTATTCAGTAATTAAACACGTTTTTAACGATTTAAATATTCTCAGACGGTCTTACCTGGGCAATATATCTCTATATCTATACATATAATTTTACATGAATTGTAATGATAATAGTTAAATGACATTGTAAAATATAAACTATAACAGTGTTTTTATAATTGAAACTATATAAACGCTTTTTGAAATTTTATTTTTCTTAAAAGTTATAACATTATTATTTTCGGCATAGACGAATGAGGCAAGCAACATTCAAACCATAAAAAAAGCTAGGATAATATAATACAATGGAATTGTACAATAAAATCATGAGATTCATAAAGTAAAATTAATTGGTCAATATTATAGGCGATGGAGTTTTAAGCAAAGTTTGTTGATTTAAAACTGTGGTATATGTAGTTCCAAAATAAATCCACTTCGGAAGCTAAAAATCTATTAATTATTATAATTTTTTTGAAGCAACACACTTTATGATAAATTAATATTGTAATTTTTAATTATATGAAGTTAACATAAACATTTGTCACTGAAGCTTTGAACTTAAAAAGAAAAGGATAAGAAGCTTGTCTCTATTTTATAAAGTATAAGTGAAGACTGTCTTCTACGCACAATTTGGCAACAGTGGAAAGTACACATTTTGTTATTTTCTCTCTTTCTATATATAGTAAGACTGAGAGAACTGTATAACTCGTGAAACTGTATTATAATAATACCATCACCATTGCTATCTTTACGGTCGAAAATTTTACATATTTTTAAACTGAATGTCTAAATTACAGAACTAAATTCTGCTTAAATTAAGATATCTCTAATGTACTGTTTGTGTTACATTGAGGTGTTAATGTATTACAGAGCGCCAAGAGCGAATGTTTGTGCAATCGTGTTTAATGTAGCATTTGTAGACACTTGCCGATGTTGAACGAGATTACTTCTGCGCTCTTGGGCACGCATCCGAGTATAAATATCACGGATCCATTCGGTTCCGCTATGTTACTACTCTATAATTGTTTATCAATAGAATTTCCACTCCGCTAAATTCACGGATGTCAGTACAGTAAAACATAGTGTCTGTTTCTTGACGTTGATTGAGTTTAATGCACGGATGTCAGTACAGTAAAACATATTGTCTGTTTCTTGACGTTGATTGAGTTTAATGCACGGATGTCAGTACAGTAAAACATATTGTCTGTTTCTTGACGTTGATTGAGTTTAATGCACGGATGTCAGTACAGTAAAACATATTGTCTGTTTCTTGACGTTGATTGAGTTTAATGCACGGATGTCAGTACAGTAAAACATATTGTCTGTTTCTTGACGTTGATTGAGTTTAATGCACGGATGTCAGTACAGTAAAACATATTGTCTGTTTCTTGACGTTGATTGAGTTTAATGCACGGATGTCAGTACAGTAAAACATATTGTCTGTTTCTTGACGTTGATTGAGTTTAATGCACGGATGTCAGTACAGTAAAACATATTGTCTGTTTCTTGACGTTGATTGAGTTTAATGCACGGATGTCAGTACAGTAAAACATAATGTCTGTTTCTTGACGTTGATTGAGTTAAATGCACGGACGTCAGTACAGTAAAACATATTGCCTGTTTCTTGCCTGTGTTTAATGCACGGGCGGATGTAAATCGGAGCATTTTGTAAACTTATATTTTGTGAATGGAACTTGGAATTTTTTGGCACTAATTATAATATTTATGTAATGGCAACTAGTAGGCCTATACTTATTTCAGTTTCAAAACGGTTTGCTACGTAAAAATGTGTGTTGCGAATATATATTATATATAACTGTGGATAAATGTATATAGTGTTACTCATGGCCCACGATTAAGGAAAGATATTGGCCCATGTGCAGCATCACATATCTGAAGTAGGCCTGAGCTCCTTGTAGAAGAGGTATTTACGTAGGGATAAATGTATATAGTGTTACTCATGGGCCACGATTAAGAAAATATATTTGGGCCATATGCAGTATCACATACCTGAAGTAGGCCTGCTCTCCTTGTAGAAGATGTGTTTACGTAGGGATAAATATATATAGTGTTACTCATGGCCCACGATGAAGGAAAGATATTGGGGCCATATGCAGTATCACATACCTGAAGTAGGCCTGCTCTCCTTGTAGAAGATGTGTTTACGTAGGGATAAATGTATATAGTGTTACTCATGGCCCACGATGAAGGAAAGATATTGGGGCCATATGCACGATCACATACCTGAAGTAGGCCTGCTCTCCTTCTAGAAGATTTGTTTACGTAGGGATTAATGTATATAGTGTTACTCATGGCCCACGATTAAGGAAAGATATTTGGGCCATGTGCAGGATCACATACCTGAAGTAGGACTGCTGTCCTTGTAGAAGATATGTTTACGTAGGGATTAATGTATATAGTGTTACTCATGGCCCACGATTAAGGAAAGATATTTGGGCCATGTGCAGGATCACATACCTGAAGTAGGCCTGCTGTCCTTGTAGAAGATGTATTTACGTAGAAATAAATGTATATAGTGTTACTCATGGCCCACGATTAAGAAAAGATATTTGGGCCATATGCACGATCACATACCTGAAGTAGGCCTGCTCTCCTTCTAGAAGATTTGTTTACGTAGGGATAAATGTATGTAGTGTTACTCATGGCCCACGATTAAGGAAAGTTATTGAGGCCATGTGCAGGATCACATACCTGAAGTAGGCCTGCTGTCCTTGTAGAAGATGTGTTTACGTAGGGATAAATGTATATAGTGTTACTCATGGCCCACGATTAAGGAAAGATATTGGGGCCATGTGCAGGATCACATACCTGAAGTAGGCCTGCGCTCCTTGTAGAAGATGTGTTTACGTAGGGATAAATGTATATAGTGTTACTCATGGCCCACGATTAAGGAAAGATATTTGGGCCATGTGCAGGATCACATACCTGAAGTAGGACTGCTGTCCTTGTAGAAGATGTATTTACGTAGGGATAAATGTATGTAGTGTTACTCATGGCCCACGATTAAGGAAAGATATTGGGGCCATGTGCAGGATCACATACCTGAAGTAGGCCTGCTGTCCTTGTAGAAGATGTGTTTACGTAGGGATAAATGTATATAGTGTTACTCATGGCCATGATTAAGGAAAGATGATGGGGCCATGTGCAGGATCACATACCTGAAGTAGGCCTGCTGTCCTTGTAGAAGATGTGTTTACGTAGGGATAAATGTACATAGTGTTACTCATGGCCCACCATTAAGGGAAGATATTGAGGCCATGTGCAGGATCACATACCTGAAGTAGGCCTGCTGTCCTTGTAGAAGATGTGTTTACGTAGGGATAAATGTATATAGTGTTACTCTTGGCCCACCATTAAGGAAAGATATTGAGGCCATGTGCAGGATCACACCCTGAAGTAGGCCTGCTGTCCTTGTAGAAGATGTGTTTACGTAGGGATACATGTATATAGTGTTACTCATGGCCCACCATTAAGGGAAGATATTGAGGCCATGTGCAGGATCACATACATGAAGTAGGCCTGCTGTCCTTGTAGAAGATGTGTTTACGTAGGGATAAATGTATAGAGTGTTACTCATGGCCCACCATTAAGGAAAGATATTGATCCCATGTGCAGGATCACATACCTGAAGTAGACGTGCTCTCCTTGTAGAAGATGTGTTTACGTAGGGATAAATGTATATAGTGTTACTCATGGCCCACGATTAAGGAAAGTTATTGAGGCCATGTGCAGGATCACATACCTGAAGTAGGCCTGAGCTCCTTGTAGAAGATGTGTTTACGTAGGGTAAATGTATATAGTGTTACTCATGGCCCACGATTAAGGAAAGATATTGGGGCCATGTGCAGGATCACATACCTGAAGTAGGCCTGCTGTCCTTGTTGAAGATGTGTTTACGTAGGGATAAATGTATATAGTGTTACTCATGGCCCACGATTAAGGAAAGATATTGGGGCCATGTGCAGGATCACATACCTGAAGTAGGCCTGCTGTCCTTGTAGAAGATGTGTTACGTAGGGATAAATGTATATAGTGTTACTCTTGGCCCACGATTAAGGAAAGATATTGGGGCCATGTGCAGGATCACATACCTGAAGTAGGCCTGCTGTCCCTGTAGAAGATGTTTTTACGTAGGGGATAAATGTATATAATGTTACTCATGGCCCACGATTAAGGAAAGATATTGGGGCCATGTGCAGGATCACATACCTGAAGTAGGCCTGCTCTACTTGTAGAAGATGTATTTACGTAGAGATAAATGTATATAGTGTTACTCATGGCCCACGATTAAGAAAATATATTTGGGCCATATGCAGGATCACATACCTGAAGTAGGCCTGCTCTCCTTCTAGAAGATTTGTTTAGGTAGGGATAAATGTATGTAGTGTTACTCATGGCCCACCATTAAGGAAAGATATTGGGGCCATGTGCAGGATCACATATCTGAAGTAGGCCTGCTCTCCTTGTAGAAGATGTGTTTACGTAGGGATAAATGTATATAGTGTTACTCATGGCCCACGATTAAGGAAAGATATTTGGGCCATGTGCAGGATCACATACCTGAAGTAGGCCTGCTGTCCTTATAGAAGATGTGTTTACGTAGGGATAAATGTATGTAGTGTTACTCTTGGCCCACCATTAAGGAAAGATATTGAGGCCATGTGCAGGATCACACCCTGAAGTAGGCCCGCTGTCCTTGTATAAGATGTGTTTACGTAGGGATAAATGTATATAGTGTTACTGATGGCCCACGATTAAGGAAAGATCTTGATGCCATGTGCAGGATCACATACCTGAAGTAGGCCTGCTGTCCTTGTAGAAGATGTGTTACGTAGGGATAAATGTATATAGTGTTACTCATGGCCCACCATTAAGGAAAGATATTGAGGCCATGTGCAGGATCACATACCTGAAGTAGGCCTGCTGTCCTTGTAGAAGATATGTTTACGTAGGGATAAATGAAATACATTTAGGTTTATATATGGCTAGTGATCGCTAGGTTCTATTACTGCGAAAATATACAGACTCGGAAGTCCTTCGCCCCCCCCCCCCCAGACGATTAAGCGACTCTCGCACCTTCACACGCGTACACAATCACGCGAGCTGATCTGCCAACATGCCCCTGATAGTTTTGCATGACTCGTCTAATAGGGCTTGATCTTCAATACTAAAATGGTTTAAATCATTTTTTTTTCAAATTCAATATCACCTACTAATTTTCATATGTCTAGGCCAAGAATATATAGTAACATTTGTAATTAAGCAGAACCACTAAGTGTAAACGAAAATGGCTGTAAGCGTTACAGCCACGTTTCGCTTTCGGGAATTTTTAGAATATTTAAGTAAAGAACGAAAAGCCCATCGTACTATTATAAAAGCTACAGAGGTATAGAGATTGGCAATGGTTACGCTTTCTCGTTAAAATTCCAAAGTAATAAGGTCATGTGACACCGATTCTACACTCGGGTAAGGTTTACTTTATATTTTGCACCCAAAACTATAAAAATATTGCAGAAGCCATGCTGTCCCGCAGTAAATACCTAAAACATCAGATGACGACACATTATACCTGTCCGTTTGCTTTTTATTCCAATTGTTCCGTAGTAACCACCAAAATACGCGATCTGAAAGCAGAATAACCAACCAAGTGCTACAACATTGCAATCATATAAATCAGACGAAATAAACACATTTATCTTGTTTTCTGTATCACGGTTACTTTTGTGGTATAAGCTATTTGGATTTAGGTTTTTTTAATATAAGAAAAGAACCGTAGTAAAAATGGATGCTTTTACTTTCATAAAGAAACAAAGTAGTAGCGATATTTCTAGTTACTAGAGG
The DNA here is from genome assembly GCA_036971475.1 of Prosapia bicincta. Taxonomy (NCBI): domain Eukaryota; kingdom Metazoa; phylum Arthropoda; class Insecta; order Hemiptera; family Cercopidae; genus Prosapia; species Prosapia bicincta. Next base: position 44,774,163 of record JBAIZL010000002.1, read on the forward strand.
ACACTTGTAGCAAATTGTGGAGAAATCGATACTGTATATCATATACAAAGACATTCTTGGATGTTACTCAGTTATTTATGGCTTACTTATAGTGCTGTCAATACTCGAACTCGATAGACCAAAAGGCGGCTGAAAATCAATATGCATTTTATTCTTTGTAATTTATTTACTAGAAATACAATCATTTATTGGTTAAATAAGAAAATAATTTTATAGATTCTTTTTATCTACTGTCGCAAAACAAATTGTTTGATTAAAAAACATTTTAATTGCAAATTAAAAATGGAAAACCTTGTCTTCGCTTTGTACATTACGGCACAATTTTTTTTTTTAACTAAATATGTATTTTTAAAACTTTAATTCATAATTTTAATATTTTGCTACAGTTGGGGAAGAATTTATTTTAAAAATACAGTACAGTTTCGAAACTCCAATTTTTCGAACTTCCGTTAAATTCGAACCTACTTCTATTTGAGAATATTTTATCTATTAAAAAAAAAAATATGAATCGGACTTCCAGGAAATGTTCGTGTCGATGCGGTAGAACAGGGGTCGGCAATCCACCGCCGGAAGCCGCATGCTGCCCTCGAAAAGATTTTGTGTGGCCCTCTCCACTTTTAGTTTTTCGAATTCTTAGCGGTCCGCTTACGGCTTATAGTACAAATAGGTTGCTCAATAGCTAGAACCATTACGCTAAACTAGCCATAACAAGAAACACCTAATAATAAATTACAGCCGCGATGTAAGTAGAAAGTAGTGTCTATGAAGTGTATGCAAGCAAGTTCTCCCTAAGGCAATTGTTTGGTTTAGTAAAGTTAATTTTAAAATAAACGTAAAAAAAAACAGTTAGTCAGCCATACTCTCCCTCTTTATTTTTGATAAAACATCGTCGAATCGTCCCTCCAAATAACAGCCCCTCACAAAAACAGTCCGTCCCACACATTCCTACAAGCTGCCATTGCCCAAGCAGATGCTGCAGATCCATAGGGGTCTCCAAACCCCTTCCTTCCTATGAATGACTGACTGAAATGAACGAGTTTTATTCGATTATTTCTGCACATCAAAACATTATTAAAGAAATTTGAGTCAAGTTAGAAAATTGTCAAATTTGGTATCAGGAGAAAGTAATTTTATAAAGGTTACTTTTAAAATCCATTATTAGCTGTTAGTCAAAGTCACCATCTCTACTGTATTAAAATCCATTATTAGCTGTTAGTCAAAGTCACCATCTCTACTGTATTAAAATCCATTATTAGCTGTTAGTCAAAGTCACCATCTCTACTGTATTAAAATCCATTATTAGCTGTTAGTCAAAGTCACCATCTCTACTGTATTAAAATCCATTATTAGCTGTTAGTCAAAGTCACCATCTCTACTGTATTAAAATCCATTATTAGCTGTTAGTCAAAGTCACCATCTCTACTGTATTAAAATCCATTATTAGCTGTTAGTCAAAGTCACCATCTCTACTGTATTAAAATCCATTATTAGCTGTTAATCAAAGTCACCATCTCTACTGTATTAAAATCCATTATTAGCTGTTAGTCAAAGTCACCATCTCTACTGTATTAAAATCCATTATTAGCTGTTAGTCAAAGTCACCAACTCTACTGTATTAAAATCCATTATTAGCTGTTAGTCAAAGTCACCATCTCTACTGTATTAAAATCCATTATTAGGTGTTAGTCAAAGTCACCATCTCTACTGTATTAAAATCCATTATTAGGTGTTAGTCAAAGTCACCATCTCTACTGTATTAAAATCCATTATTAGCTGTTAGTCAAAGTCATCATCTCTACTGTATTAAAATCCATTATTAGCTGTTAGTCAAAGTCACCATCTCTACTGTATTAAAATCCATTATTAGCTGTTAGTCAAAGTCACCATCTCTACTGTATTAAAATCCATTATTAGCTGTTAGTCAAAGTCACCATCTCTACTGTATTAAAATCCATTATTAGCTGTTAATCAAAGTCACCATCTCTACTGTATTAAAATCCATTATTAGCTGTTAGTCAAAGTCACCATCTCTACTGTATTAAAATCCATTATTAGCTGTTAGTCAAAGTCACCATCTCTACTGTATTAAAATCCATTATTAGCTGTTAGTCAAAGTCACCAGCTCTACTGTATTAAAATCCATTATTAGCTGTTAGTCAAAATCACCATCTCTACTGTATTAAAATCCATTATTAGCTGTTAGTCAAAGTCACCATCTCTACTGTATTAAAATCCATTATTAGCTGTTAGTCAAAGTCACCATCTCTACTGTATTAAAATCCATTATTAGCTGTTAGTCAAAGTCACCATCTCTACTGTATTAAAATCCATTATTAGCTGTTAGTCAAAGTCACCATCTCTACTGTATTAAAATCCATTATTAGCTGTTAGTCAAAGTCACCAGCTCTACTGTATTAAAATCCATTATTAGCTGTTAGTCAAAGTCACCATCTCTACTGTATTAAAATCCATTATTAGCTGTTAGTCAAAGTCACCATCTCTACTGTATTAAAATCCATTATTAGCTGTTAGTCAAAGTCACTATCTCTACTGTATTAAAATCCATTATTAGCGGTTAGTCAAAGTCACTATCTCTACTGTATTAAAATCCATTATTAGCTGTTAGTCAAAGTCACCATCTCTACTTTATTAAAATCCATTATTAGGTGTTAGTCAAAGTCATCATCTCTACTGTATTAAAATCCATTATTAGCGGTTAGTCAAAGTCACCATCTCTACTGTATTAAAATCCATTATTAGGTGTTAGTCAAAGTCACCATCTCTACTTTATTAAAATCCATTATTAGCTGTTAGTCAAAGTCACCATCTCTACTTTATTAAAATCCATTATTAGCTGTTAGTCAAAGTCACCATCTCTACTTTATTAAAATCCATTATTAGCGGTTAGTCAAAGTCACCATCTCTACTGTATTAAAATCCATTATTAGCGGTTAGTCAAAGTCACTATCTCTACTGTATTAAAATCCGTTATTAGCTGTTAGTCAAAGTCACCATCTCTACTTTATTAAAATCCATTATTAGGTGTTAGTCAAAGTCATCATCTCTACTGTATTAAAATCCATTATTAGCTGTTAGTCAAAGTCACCATCTCTACTGTATTAAAATCCATTATTAGCTGTTAGTCAAAGTCACCATCTCTACTGTATTAAAATCCATTATTAGCTGTTAGTCAAAGTCACCATCTCTACTGTATTAAAATCCATTATTAGCTGTTAGTCAAAGTCACCATCTCTACTGTATTAAAATCCATTATTAGCTGTTAGTCAAAGTCACCATCTCTACTGTATTAAAATCCATTATTAGCTGTTAGTCAAAGTCACCATCTCTACTGTATTAAAATCCATTATTAGCTGTTAGTCAAAGTCACCATCTCTACTGTATTAAAATCCATTATTAGCTGTTAGTCAAAGTCATCATCTCTACTGTATTAAAATCCATTATTAGCGGTTAGTCAAAGTCACCATCTCTACTGTATTAAAATCCATTATTAGGTGTTAGTCAAAGTCACCATCTCTACTTTATTAAAATCCATTATTAGCTGTTAGTCAAAGTCACCATCTCTACTTTATTAAAATCCATTATTAGCTGTTAGTCAAAGTCACCATCTCTACTTTATTAAAATCCATTATTAGCGGTTAGTCAAAGTCACCATCTCTACTGTATTAAAATCCATTATTAGCGGTTAGTCAAAGTCACTATCTCTACTGTATTAAAATCCGTTATTAGCTGTTAGTCAAAGTCACCATCTCTACTTTATTAAAATCCATTATTAGGTGTTAGTCAAAGTCATCATCTCTACTGTATTAAAATCCATTATTAGCTGTTAGTCAAAGTCACCATCTCTACTGTATTAAAATCAGTTACTTTACCGAACTAAAATGAGGGTATATAATAAAATTCATGGTTATTCTATATCTGCGGGCCTCACAGCACGGCTAGATTGAACATGAGGTGCTCAGGTACAAAGAGGTTGCCAAACCCTGCGGTAGACAAAGGAAATGAGTCGGGCTTCCAAGAAATGTCCGTATGAAGCTCTATAAACTTATTTTGGGCATTCGAAATTATATTATTGGGGTTTATTAAATTTCCTATTTTTTCTAATGCATAGAAACGTATTTACGTTTAATCCGAGTTTTCAGAATTCGAAAGGTTTCCGTCCCATTTACCTTGAATTACCGAGATTCTACTGTATAAGAAACCGTTAAAGATATATAAATAAAAAAGGTCAGATTTGTCTATGAATGAGTTTGTATATATATCAGTAGGTTTTTCTTATTAGCCGTGCGCGTTTGTTGCACTAATTAGAAACTTTAGGAAACACAGGAACAATAATAAAAAATGCTTTGACAAAACAATAGCGTCGCGTGTATAGAACACATTACATAGAAACACAGACTACGGACAACTAACAATGGACCAGGTGGTTTCTGTTAAAACTACCTTTACCAATTCTTATCAGGCCGAGATAATAATACAGTGGCAAAAACAGAATTAAAGGTATTGTAGTTAGTATTGGAGAATAATTGAGGGGGAAAGCATGAAACTAAGTTTACTTTGTGTGAGTAAAATGACTGCATCACGTAATGGCAACACTGTGTCCCTTAACCTGTGACTAAAGTGAATATTTGCGGAACCGATTAGAATGCGCTAACTGGATAACAACTGTTTTATCGGAGGGTAGTCAGCAGTTGGTAAAGTTGGAGTAATTAAGCGCCGATAGGAACAAAGTGGTATTTTGCATGAGTTTCTAATCGCCTTTATATTTCCGACATCATTAAAGTCCGAATAAGTACTAAAGTTTCAAATACGCTAGAAAAAACTACTTTCTCAAGGAACAAATCGGGAACATACATCAAACTGTCAAAACAGGTTTAGTTGAAGTATTAGAAATGAAAATTTATATAAAATAAAACTAAAATTAGTGTTTTTTCTTTATTACTTAACCTTTATCGAAGGAAACGTTTTTTGTTTATGAACAATATAGTTTGAACTTTTACGCAACAGCCTGTTACCACAAAACATATTCTTGTAATATTCATTCAAATAATACGCCACATATTTTACAGTTTCATCGTGCTCTATTATAAAACTAAAACTACTGTTTTATATCTTTATTACGAGACCTTTGTCGTACGAATAGTTTAAAACAATATAGTTTAATCCTTTACAACATTTCAACACAAAACATATTGTAATATTCATTCAAATAATACGATATAAATTTTATTGTTTCGTTGTGCTCTATTATAAAACTAAAGCTACTGTTTTATATCTTTATTACGAGACCTTTGTCGTACGAATAGTTTAAAACAATATAGTTTAATCCTTTACAACATTTCAACACAAAACATATTGTAATATTCATTCAAATAATACGCCACATATTTTACAGTTTCATTGTGCTCTATTATAAAACTAAAACTACTGTTTTATATCGTTATTACGAGACCTTTGTCGTACGAATAGTTTAAAACAATATAGTTTAATCCTTTACAACATTTCAACACAAAACATATTGTAATATTCATTCAAATAATACGATATAAATTTTATTGTTTCGTTGTGCTCTATTATAAAACTAAAGCTACTGTTTTATATCTTTATTACGAGACCGTTGTCGTACGAATAGTTTTAAACAATAAAGTTTAATCCTTTACAACATTTCAACACAAAACATATTGTAATATTCGTTCAAATAATACGATATAAATTTTATTGTTTCGTTGTGCTCTATTATAAAACTAAAGCTACTGTTTTATATCTTTATTACGAGACCTTTGTCGTACGAATAGTTTAAAACAATATAGTTTAATCCTTTACAACATTTCAACACAAAACATATTGTAATATTCATTCAAATAATACGATATAAATTTTATTGTTTCGTTGTGCTCTATTATAAAACTAAAGCTACTGTTTTATATCTTTATTACGAGACCGTTGTCGTACGAATAGTTTTAAACAATAAAGTTTAATCCTTTACAACATTTCAACACAATACATATTGTAATATTCGTTCAAATAATACGATATAAATTTTACAGTTTCATTGTGCTCTATTATAAAACTAAAACTCCTGTTTTATATCTTTATTACGAGGCCTTTGTCGCACGAATAGTTTAAAACAATAAAGTTTAATCCTTTACATTTCAACACAAAACATATTGTAATATTCATTCAAATAATACGATATAAATTTTACAGTTTCATTGTGCTCTATTATAAAACTAAAACTACTGTTTTATATCTTTATTACGAAGCCTTTGTCGTACGAATAGTTTAAAACAATAAAGTTTAATCCTTTACATTTCAACACAAAACATATTGTAATATTCATTCAAATAATACGATATAAATTTTACAGTTTCATTGTGCTCTATTATAAAACTAAAACTACTGTTTTATATCTTTATTACGAAGCCTTTGTCGTACGAATAGTTTAAAACAATAAAGTTTAATCCTTTACATTTCAACACAAAACATATTGTAATATTCATTCAAATAATACGATATAAATTTTACAGATTCATTGTGCTCTATTATAAAACTAAAACTACTGTTTTATATCTTTATTACGAGACCGTTGTCGTACGAATAGTTTAAAACAATAAAGTTTAATCCTTTACAACATTTCAACACAAAACATATTGTAATATTCATTCAAATAATACGATATAAATTTTATTGTTTCGTTGTGCTCTATTATAAAACTAAAGCTACTGTTTTATATCTTTATTACGAGACCGTTGTCGTACGAATAGTTTAAAACAATATAGTTTAATCCTTTACAACATTTCAACACAAAACATATTGTAATATTCATTCAAATAATACGATATAAATTTTATTGTTTCGTTGTGCTCTATTATAAAACTAAAGCTACTGTTTTATATCTTTATTACGAGACCGTTGTCGTACGAATAGTTTAAAACAATATAGTTTAATCCTTTACAACATTTCAACACAAAACATATTGTAATATTCATTCAAATAATACGATATAAATTTTATTGTTTCGTTGTGCTCTATTATAAAACTAAAGCTACTGTTTTATATCTTTATTACGAGACCGTTGTCGTACGAATAGTTTTAAACAATAAAGTTTAATCCTTTACAACATTTCAACACAATACATATTGTAATATTCGTTCAAATAATACGATATAAATTTTACAGTTTCATTGTGCTCTATTATAAAACTAAAACTACTGTTTTATATCTTTATTACGAGGCCTTTGTCGCACGAATAGTTTAAAACAATAAAGTTTAATCCTTTACATTTCAACACAAAACATATTGTAATATTCATTCAAATAATACGATATAAATTTTACAGTTTCATTGTGCTCTATTATAAAACTAAAACTACTGTTTTATATCTTTATTACGAGGCCTTTGTCGTACGAATAGTTTAAAACAATAAAGTTTAATCCTTTACATTTCAACACAAAACATATTGTAATATTCATTCAAATAATACGATATAAATTTTACAGTTTCATTGTGCTCTATTATAAAACTAAAACTACTGTTTTATATCTTTATTACGAGGCCTTTGTCGTACGAATAGTTTAAAACAATAAAGTTTAATCCTTTACATTTCAACACAAAACATATTGTAATATTCATTCAAATAATACGATATAAATTTTACAGTTTCATTGTGCTCTATTATAAAACTAAAACTACTGTTTTATATCTTTATTACGAGACCGTTGTCGTACGAATAGTTTAAAACAATAAAGTTTAATCCTTTACAACATTTCAACACAAAACATATTGTAATATTCATTCAAATAATACGATATAAATTTTATTGTTTCGTTGTGCTCTATTATAAAACTAAAGCTACTGTTTTATATCTTTATTACGAGACCGTTGTCGTACGAATAGTTTAAAACAATAAAGTTTAATCCTTTACAACATTTCAACACAAAACATATTGTAATATTCATTCAAATAATACGATATAAATTTTACAGTTTCATTGTGCTCTATTATAAAACTAAAACTACTGTTTTATATCTTTATTACGAGACCGTTGTCGTACGAATAGTTTAAAACAATAAAGTTTAATCCTTTACAACATTTCAACACAAAACATATTGTAATATTCATTCAAATAATACGATATAAATTTTATTGTTTCGTTGTGCTCTATTATAAAACTAAAGCTACTGTTTTATATCTTTATTACGAGACCGTTGTCGTACGAATAGTTTAAAACAATATAGTTTAATCCTTTACAACATTTCAACACAAAACTTATTGTAATATTCATTCAAATAATACGATATAAATTTTATTGTTTCGTTGTGCTCTATTATAAAACTAAAGCTACTGTTTTATATCTTTATTACGAGACCGTTGTCGTACGAATAGTTTAAAACAATAAAGTTTAATCCTTTACAACATTTCAACACAAAACATATTGTAATATTCATTCAAATAATACGATATAAATTTTATTGTTTCGTTGTGCTCTATTATAAAACTAAAGCTACTGTTTTATATCTTTATTACGAGACCGTTGTCGTACGAATAGTTTTAAACAATAAAGTTTAATCCTTTACAACATTTCAACGCAATACATATTGTAATATTCGTTCAAATAATACGATATAAATTTTACAGTTTCATTGTGCTCTATTATAAAACTAAAACTACTGTTTTATATCTTTATTACGAGGCCTTTGTCGCACGAATAGTTTAAAACAATAAAGTTTAATCCTTTACATTTCAACACAAAACATATTGTAATATTCATTCAAATAATACGATATAAATTTTACAGTTTCATTGTGCTCTATTATAAAACTAAAACTACTGTTTTATATCTTTATTACGAGGCCTTTGTCGCACGAATAGTTTAAAACAATAAAGTTTAATCCTTTACATTTCAACACAAAACATATTGTAATATTCATTCAAATAATACGATATAAATTTTACAGTTTCATTGTGCTCTATTATAAAACTAAAACTACTGTTTTATATCTTTATTACGAGGCCTTTGTCGTACGAATAGTTTAAAACAATAAAGTTTAATCCTTTACATTTCAACACAAAACATATTGTAATATTCATTCAAATAATACGATATAAATTTTACAGTTTCATTGTGCTCTATTATAAAACTAAAACTACTGTTTTATATCTTTATTACGAGGCCTTTGTCGTACGAATAGTTTAAAACAATAAAGTTTAATCCTTTACATTTCAACACAAAACATATTGTAATATTCATTCAAATAATACGATATAAATTTTACAGTTTCATTGTGCTCTATTATAAAACTAAAACTACTGTTTTATATCTTTATTACGAGACCGTTGTCGTACGAATAGTTTAAAACAATAAAGTTTAATCCTTTACAACATTTCAACACAAAACATATTGTAATATTCATTCAAATAATACGATATAAATTTTATTGTTTCGTTGTGCTCTATTATAAAACTAAAGCTACTGTTTTATATCTTTATTACTTGACCGTTGTCGTACGAATAGTTTAAAACAATATAGTTTAATCCTTTACAACATTTCAACACAAAACATATTGTAATATTCATTCAAATAATACGATATAAATTTTACAGTTTCATTGTGCTCTATTATAAAACTAAAACTACTGTTTTATATCTTTATTACGAGACCGTTGTCGTACGAATAGTTTAAAACAATAAAGTTTAATCCTTTACAACATTTCAACACAAAACATATTGTAATATTCATTCAAATAATACGATATAAATTTTATTGTTTCGTTGTGCTCTATTATAAAACTAAAGCTACTGTTTTATATCTTTATTACGAGACCGTTGTCGTACGAATAGTTTAAAACAATATAGTTTAATCCTTTACAACATTTCAACACAAAACATATTGTAATATTCATTCAAATAATACGATATAAATTTTATTGTTTCGTTGTGCTCTATTATAAAACTAAAGCTACTGTTTTATATCTTTATTACGAGACCGTTGTCGTACGAATAGTTTAAGACAATAAAGTTTAATCCTTTACAACATTTCAACACAAAACATATTGTAATATTCATTCAAATAATACGATATACATTTTATTGTTTCGTTGTGCTCTATTATAAAACTAAAGCTACTGTTTTATATCTTTATTACGAGACCGTTGTCGTACGAATAGTTTTAAACAATAAAGTTTAATCCTTTACAACATTTCAACACAATACATATTGTAATATTCGTTCAAATAATACGATTTAAATTTTACAGTTTCATTGTGCTCTATTATAAAACTAAAACTACTGTTTTATATCTTTATTACGAGGCCTTTGTCGCACGAATAGTTTAAAACAATAAAGTTTAATCCTTTACATTTCAACACAAAACATATTGTAATATTCATTCAAATAATACGATATAAATTTTACAGTTTCATTGTGCTCTATTATAAAACTAAAACTACTGTTTTATATCTTTATTACGAGGCCTTTGTCGTACGAATAGTTTAAAACAATAAAGTTTAATCCTTTACATTTCAACACAAAACATATTGTAATATTCATTCAAATAATACGATATAAATTTTACAGTTTCATTGTGCTCTATTATAAAACTAAAACTACTGTTTTATATCTTTATTACGAGGCCTTTGTCGTACGAATAGTTTAAAACAATAAAGTTTAATCCTTTACATTTCAACACAAAACATATTGTAATATTCATTCAAATAATACGATATAAATTTTACAGTTTCATTGTGCTCTATTATAAAACTAAAACTACTGTTTTATATCTTTATTACGAGACCTTTGTCGTACGAATAGTTTAAAACAATAAAGTTTAATCCTTTACAACATTTCAACACAAAACATATTGTAATATTCATTCAAATAATACGATATAAATTTTACAGTTTCATTGTGCTCTATTATAAAACTAAAACTACTGTTTTATATCTTTATTACCAGGCCTTTGTCGTACGAATAGTTTAAAACAATAAAGTTTAATCCTTTACATTTAAACACAAAACATATTGTAATATTCATTCAAATAATACGATATAAATTTTACAGTTTCATTGTGCTCTATTATAAAACTAAAACTACTGTTTTATATCTTTATTACGAGACCGTTGTCGTACGAATAGTTTAAAACAATAAAGTTTAATCCTTTACAACATTTCAACACAAAACATATTGTAATATTCATTCAAATAATACGATATAAATTTTATTGTTTCGTTGTGCTCTATTATAAAACTAAAGCTACTGTTTTATATCTTTATTACGAGACCGTTGTCGTACGAATAGTTTAAAACAATATAGTTTAATCCTTTACAACATTTCAACACAAAACATATTGTAATATTCATTCAAATAATACGATATAAATTTTATTGTTTCGTTGTGCTCTATTATAAAACTAAAGCTACTGTTTTATATCTTTATTACGAGACCGTTGTCGTACGAATAGTTTAAAACAATAAAGTTTAATCCTTTACAACATTTCAACACAAAACATATTGTAATATTCATTCAAATAATACGATATAAATTTTATTGTTTCGTTGTGCTCTATTATAAAACTAAAGCAACTGTTTTATATCTTTATTACGACACCGTTGTCGTACGAATAGTTTTAAACAATAAAGTTTAATCCTTTACAACATTTCAACACAATACATATTGTAATATTCGTTCAAATAATACGATATAAATTTTACAGTTTCATTGTGCTCTATTATAAAACTAAAACTACTGTTTTATATCTTTATTACGAGGCCTTTGTCGCACGAATAGTTTAAAACAATAAAGTTTAATCCTTTACATTTCAACACAAAACATATTGTAATATTCATTCAAATAATACGATATAAATTTTACAGTTTCATTGTGCTCTATTATAAAACTAAAACTACTGTTTTATATCTTTATTACGAGGCCTTTGTCGTACGAATAGTTTAAAACAATAAAGTTTAATCCTTTACATTTCAACACAAAACATATTGTAATATTCATTCAAATAATACGATATAAATTTTACAGTTTCATTGTGCTCTATTATAAAACTAAAACTACTGTTTTATATCTTTATTACGAGGCCTTTGTCGTACGAATAGTTTAAAACAATAAAGTTTAATCCTTTACATTTCAACACAAAACATATTGTAATATTCATTCAAATAATACGATATAAATTTTACAGTTTCATTGTGCTCTATTATAAAACTAAAGCTACTGTTTTATATCTTTATTACGAGACCGTTGTCGTACGAATAGTTTAAAACAATATAGTTTGATCCTTTACAACATTTCAACACAAAACATATTGTAATATTCATTCAAATAATACGATATAAATTTTATTGTTTCGTTGTGCTCTATTATAAAACTAAAGCTACTGTTTTATATCTTTATTACGAGACCGTTGTCGTACGAATAGTTTAAAACAATAAAGTTTAATCCTTTACAACATTTCAACACAAAACGTATTGTAATATTCATTCAAATAATACGATATAAATTTTATTGTTTCGTTGTGCTCTATTATAAAACTAAAGCTACTGTTTTATATCTTTATTACGAGACCGTTGTCGTACGAATAGTTTTAAACAATAAAGTTTAATCCTTTACAACATTTCAACACAATACATATTGTAATATTCGTTCAAATAATACGATATAAATTTTACAGTTTCATTGTGCTCTATTATAAAACTAAAACTACTGTTTTATATCTTTATTACGAGGCCTTTGTCGCACGTATAGTTTAAAACAATAAAGTTTAATCCTTTACATTTCAACACAAAACATATTGTAATATTCATTCAAATAATACGATATAAATTTTACAGTTTCATTGTGCTCTATTATAAAACTAAAACTACTGTTTTATATCTTTATTACGAGGCCTTTGTCGTACGAATAGTTTAAAACAATAAAGTTTAATCCTTTACATTTCAACACAAAACATATTGTAATATTCATTCAAATAATACGATATAAATTTTATTGTTTCGTTGTGCTCTATTATAAAACTAAAGCTACTGTTTTATATCTTTATTACGAGACCGTTGTCGTACGAATAGTTTAAAACAATAAAGTTTAATCCTTTACAACATTTCAACACAAAACATATTGTAATATTCGTTCAAATAATACGATATAAATTTTATTGTTTCGTTGTGCTCTATTATAAAACTAAAGCTACTGTTTTATATCTTTATTACGAGACCGTTGTCGTACGAATAGTTTAAAACAATAAAGTTTAATCCTTTACAACATTTCAACACAAAACATATTGTAATATTCGTTCAAATAATACGATATAAATTTTATTGTTTCGTTGTGCTCTATTATAAAACTAAAGCTACTGTTTTATATCTTTATTACGAGACCGTTGTCGTACGAATAGTTTAAAACAATAAAGTTTAATCCTTTACAACATTTCAACACAAAACATATTGTAATATTCATTCAAATAATACGATATAAATTTTATTGTTTCGTTGTGCTTTATTATAAAACTAAAGCTACTGTTTTATATCTTTATTACGAGACCGTTGTCGTACGAATAGTTTAAAACAATAAAGTTTAATCCTTTACAACATTTCAACACAAAACATATTGTAATATTCATTCAAATAATACGATATAAATTTTATTGTTTCGTTGTGCTCTATTATAAAACTAAAGCTACTGTTTTATATCTTTATTACGAGACCGTTGTCGTACGAATAGTTTAAAACAATAAAGTTTAATCCTTTACAACATTTCAACACAAAACATATTGTAATATTCGTTCAAATAATACGATATAAATTTTATTGTTTCGTTGTGCTCTATTATAAACGTGTTGTTCAACAAATATTTAGGTGTCAATTCTAGGACATAATCTTCTTTATATTGATGGTCAATACACTATGGCAAATACGTATCCTTATCTATAACACGGGCAACGTGTAGACCCCTCTCTCTTCAACCCGTTTTAGAGTAAATCTACTTCAGGTAGAGTATACGGGGACCACGTAACCGTGCAGTTGGCCTTGAGAGATTTCTCGTGTACTACCACTTCTTAAAACATGTTACATATTCAGAATGTTCTATACATCAACAGCTTCTGCATCCGATATGTCCACACATATTACAAGATTGTTTGTTATTTCATACCGAAGCTAATTTATCATCAAATTTATTTAATAATAGCCGTCTCATGCAAGTCAGTGTTTTAACAGCCCTTACCATGTGTTTTAGGAAAGTATTTATACTGACCCTCAGTTTCCCGCCTCACCTACTGTGATGTTTCAAGGACAAGTGGACGGTCTAGACCTTGTTCAAACAGTGCCATTATTTTTCCCTATTCCCAGAAATATAAGATCATTATGTCCTTTCGTAGATCCCTAACGGTACAACTACCTTCTCCACCTTTATTTTTCTCTTTCCTTCTTATAAAGACATAAGACCTGCCACCCCTTTACCCCCCCCTCTTATCATAATCCCCCTCTATCCAGTACTAGTAGATTTTAGATACCTAGTTATATTTATTTTTAAATAAATAAAACCTCTAAACCACAAATAACATTTATTTAAACCTTATGTACATTTCGATTGCTCAGCAATCATCTTCAGAGGTATTTAAAAATACAACTAAAATAGTTGTATTTTTTAAATACCTCTGAAGATGATTGCTGAGCAATCAAAATGTACATAAGGTTTAAATAAATGTTATTTGTGGTTTAGAGGTTTTATTTATTTAAAAATAAACATTACGCCACAGTTGCTTCATACAGTTATAGTTATATTTACTAACCTTTTCTATCCCTACTCATACTGTGTATTACCTTAAAACTACAAGCATATTAGTTAACATTCTTAAAAGTAACATTAATAACCTGTTTTATTACATTTGTTTAATAACATTTTCGTTATAATGAACAGAAAATTAAAGTACACAAACCGGCATATTTTCCAAATTAACATTTCGACAATTCAACTGACCTGCCTAAAAGTTGTTTCGCTTAAGTCTTCATTATTTAATTACAAATCAATTAGTTTCAAAATAAAACATCAGCTGTAAAGGGCAGGGATTAAAACATATTCTATTTTTGAAATTCAAAGTTTTTACAGAAACATTGTAACAGATTTAGTGTTATCAAATAGAAAGCAAGGTTTCTAAAACGTATTTATCAACTGGATTTCTAGTTTAAATTGTGCAATATAATTTAAAACACTCATTGTCCTAGATACTGGAAATGTTTAACATACCTTTAGATCGCGTGTCTTTGTAATAATATAAGACTAATCAAACCTGAATTGTATATATAAGCCCTAATATATAAATTTATTCGTAATAAATTATACAGATTTTTTAAAATAATTGTAAAAATTGTAACGAGTGTTGTCGATCATGATGCATAAATTAACCACGCATGGACCAAACGTTATTAATTTCAAATTTATAATTATTTTCATATATTTAATAAAATCTCTTTCAATACATCTAATACTAAAATAAATTTGGAAAATCTTTATGGCCATGAAAATTTTTATATTACAAAAAACGTTTTAATAAAACAAAATTGTGTATATGATAAATGTCTGTAAAAAAATCCCCATTTTATGTCTTAAAGTGTTTGAAAACTCAATCTAAAGTATTGAGTTAAACTTTAATTAAGAACTATGCAATGAAAAGAGTTCTTTTCAAATACTGGCAACTTAATTCAATATTATCTGTTTACTGTAATTTTACGTTTTACGTTTCGCAGTCTCGTACATCTCAAACTGAGTAGATTTAAAAGCGTACATATATTATAAGCGTACTTAATATTCATTGAATATATTATCATGATATCAAATAGTATTAAGGTCGATTCGCATATTATTCCTGACGTGGATAAGTGATCCATCAGGAGCTTAGTTTCAAACCGAAAAGGAAACCAGTAGTAATTGAGAAAGTAATTGAAGTTATTTTCTCTGCAAGTAGAAGAAAGGATTAAGCCTGATTGATGAATGTAATTATAATATTTAAAACGCGATGATGAATCGTGCGCCCTTCAGAGCTTCTCCCACGTGAATATAATACAGTAGTAATCAGCTCCTTTTATATTTTTGAGTTTTTTTTGAAGGTAGGATTTTGAATCTAAGAATAATTAAGATAGGGACATAAAACCCTTGGAAGAGGATGCAGGGGATTGTGACATCTCCTGCGCCGAGTCGAATACCTGAAGACCTACTTTCTATCGAACAGTTGAAATGTTATAGAAGTTATAATATTGTGTTAATAGAGGGCATTCGTTTGTTAAGGAATTATGAATCCTTCCTTATGACAGGAATACTCTAAAAAGGCCTTTTCATCACAAAAAGAAAAAGAGGGTTGAAAAACGTTGTCAAGAACAGATTAACATTCGACGGAAGAACAGATTAACAATCGACGGAAGAACAGATTAACATTCAAAGGAAGAAAAGATTAACATTCGCCGGAACCGGGAAACGCACAAAGATCATATATTTCTGCATACTTGTTGAAATTAAATAGCTTCGTTGGATGAGTAGGAATTTTCTACCCCCAGAAGCAGAATGCCAGACACCAGAGTGGTGAGAAATGTAAATTAGAAAGTAAAACGCCTCTGGTCCAATTAGAAGGATGATATGTCAACAAATTTTCAATAATGTTTGATATTTCATACTGAAGCTAATTTATCTAAAATCGACCAAATTAGTGTTTTGATAGTTCTTATCATGTTTTTAGGAACGTATTTAAACTGACCCTCTCTACCTCCCGTCTCGCCTACTGCGATCTCTCAAGGCCCAATACACGGTATCGTGGTCCGCACTCTACAAATATACATGCTTGCCTTTCTAATTTGGACCTACCCTCTAATGGGGTTGCTCAAGCAAGCATACCACTTCCTCCATCTAGAAAGGAATATTGGAATTTGAATTGATTTAACTTCCTACAGGCACTGGGAAAATATTATATAACATAGTAATAATTAGAGTATAATTTTAACTGATATTTTTTAAAAAAAGAAGTTATTAATTTTTAAACAAATATAACAAACCGTTCAGAGTGAAATATTGAGAGAGAGAGAGTGCAGTATATTGACTAGAATAAGAGTTTTACTCAGTTTTCTGAAACGTATAGCTTTTCTAAAACGTTTTTTTTTCACTTCTGCTAGAGTTAACCTTTTTCTTCAAGTATCACCATTTTAAAAAAAAAACAATAAAGACTGAAAATACGAACTACCTCCATAATCAACATGACACGAAACAAAATTTAACACATTGAAGAGATTTTTTTAGCAAAGAAAACAAATTGTAGTAATTTTAAAATTATTGTAATAAATTTTCAAAACATTATATAAATAGCTATTTCGCTTTGAAGGCACTCAATCTGTAATACAAAAGATGACATCTCTACATTTTACTTTACACCGATGCCATTTTGATGCTGTTGATAAGGGAACAAACACTTCCAGTATAACCCAAGACTATTACATTACGGTATGGAGTTACTTATAGTGTAGTTCATGAGTCTTAGTTATACCGTACAACGTAATAAAAAGTATTATAGTATGTTACACAGGTGTTCCCTTTCAGTTATAATGTAGTAACTCACCTGTATTCCAGTATAACCCAAGACTATTACAATATTACGGTATGGAGTTACTTATAGTGTAGTTCATGAGTCTTAGTTATACCGTACAACGTAATAAAAAGTATTATGTAGCTCATGAGTCTTAGTTATACCGTACAACGTAATAAAAAGTATTATAGTATGTTACACAGGTGTTCCCTTTCAGTTATAATGTAGTAACTCACCTGTATTCCAGTATAACCCAAGACTATTACAATATTACGGTATGGAGTTACTTATAATGTAGTTCATGAGTCTTAGTTATACCGTACAACGTAATAAAAAGTATTATGTAGCTCATGAGTCTTAGTTATACCGTACAACGTAATAAAAAGTATTATGTAGCTCATGAGTCTTAGTTATACCGTACAACGTAATAAAAAGTATTATAGTATGTTACACAGGTGTTCCCTTTCAGTTATAATGTAGTAACTCACCTGTATTCCAGTATAACCCAAGACTATTACAATATTACGGTATGGAGTTACTTATAGTGTAGTTCATGAGTCTTAGTTATACCGTACAACGTAATAAAAAGTATTATGTAGCTCATGAGTCTTAGTTATACCGTACAACGTAATAAAAAGTATTATGTAGCTCATGAGTCTTAGTTATACCGTACAACGTAATAAAAAGTATTATGTAGCTCATGAGTCTTAGTTATACCGTACAACGTAATAAAAAGTATTATAGTATGTTACACAGGTGTTCCCTTTCAGTTATAATGTAGTAACTCACCTGTATTCCAGTATAACCCAAGACTATTACAATATTACGGTATGGAGTTACTTATAGTGTAGTTCATGAGTCTTAGTTATACCGTACAACGTAATAAAAAGTATTATGTAGCTCATGAGTCTTAGTTATACCGTACAACGTTATAAAAAGTATTATGTAGCTCATGAGTCTTAGTTATACCGTACAACGTAATAAAAAGTATTATGTAGCTCATGAGTCTTAGTTATACCGTACAACGTAATAAAAAGTATTATAGTATGTTACACAGGTGTTCCCTTTCAGTTATAATGTAGTAACTCACCTGTATTCCAGTATAACCCAAGACTATTACAATATTACTGTATGGAGTTACTTATAGTGTAGTTCATGAGTCTTAGTTATACCGTACAACGTAATAAAAAGTATTATGTAGCTCATGAGTCTTAGTTATACCGTACAACGTAATAAAAAGTATTATGTAGCTCATGAGTCTTAGTTATACCGTACAACGTAATAAAAAGTATTATAGTTTGTTACACAGGTGTTCCCTTTCAGTTATAATGTAGTAACTCACCTGTATTCCAGTATAACCCAAGACTATTACAATATTACGGTATGGAGTTACTTATAATGTAGTTCATGAGTCTTAGTTATACCGTACAACGTAATAAAAAGTATTATGTAGCTCATGAGTCTTAGTTATACCGTACAACGTAATAAAAAGTATTATAGTATGTTACACAGGTGTTCCCTTTCAGTTATAATGTAGTAACTCACCTGTATTCCAGTATAACCCAAGACTATTACAATATTACGGTATGGAGTTACTTATAGTGTAGTTCATGAGTCTTAGTTATACCGTACAACGTAATAAAAAGTATTATGTAGCTCATGAGTCTTAGTTATACCGTACAACGTAATAAAAAGTATTATGTAGCTCATGAGTCTTAGTTATACCGTACAACGTAATAAAAAGTATTATGTAGCTCATGAGTCTTAGTTATACCGTACAACGTAATAAAAAGTATTATAGTATGTTACACAGGTGTTCCCTTTCAGTTATAATGTAGTAACTCACCTGTATTCCAGTATAACCCAAGACTATTACAATATTACGGTATGGAGTTACTTATAATGTAGTTCATGAGTCTTAGTTATACCGTACAACGTAATAAAAAGTATTATGTAGCTCATGAGTCTTAGTTATACCGTACAACGTAATAAAAAGTATTATAGTATGTTACACAGGTGTTCTCTTTCAGTTATAATGTAGTAACTCACCTGTATTCCAGTATAACCCAAGACTATTACAATATTACGGTATGGAGTTACTTATAGTGTAGTTCATGAGTCTTAGTTATACCGTACAACGTAATAAAAAGTATTATGTAGCTCATGAGTCTTAGTTATACCGTACAACGTAATAAAAAGTATTATGTAGCTCATGAGTCTTAGTTATATCGTACAACGTAATAAAAAGTATTATAGTATGTTACACAGGTGTTCCCTTTCAGTTATAATGTAGTAACTCACCTGTATTCCAGTACAACCCAAGACTATTACAATATTACGGTATGGAGTTACTTATAATGTAGTTCATGAGTCTTAGTTATACCGTACAACGTTATAAAAAGTATTATGTAGCTCATGAGTCTTAGTTATACCGTACAACGTAATAAAAAGTATTATGTAGCTCATGAGTCTTAGTTATACCGTACAACGTAATAAAAAGTATTATAGTATGTTACACAGGTGTTCCCTTTCAGTTATAATGTAGTAACTCACCTGTATTCCAGTATAACCCAAGACTATTACAATATTACGGTATGGAGTTACTTATAGTGTAGTTCATGAGTCTTAGTTATACCGTACAACGTAATAAAAAGTATTATGTAGCTCATGAGTCTTAGTTATACCGTACAACGTAATAAAAAGTATTATGTAGCTCATGAGTCTTAGTTATACCGTACAACGTAATAAAAAGTATTATGTAGCTCATGAGTCTTAGTTATACCGTACAACGTAATAAAAAGTATTATAGTATGTTACACAGGTGTTCCCTTTCAGTTATAATGTAGTAACTCACCTGTATTCCAGTATAACCCAAGACTATTACAATATTACGGTATGGAGTTACTTATAGTGTAGTTCATGAGTCTTAGTTATACCGTACAACGTAATAAAAAGTATTTTGTAGCTCATGAGTCTTAGTTATACCGTACAACGTAATAAAAAGTATTATAGTATGTTACACAGGTGTTCCCTTTCAGTTATAATGTAGTAACTCACCTGTATTCCAGTATAACCCAAGACTATTACAATATTACGGTATGGAGTTACTTATAGTGTAGTTCATGAGTCTTAGTTATACCGTACAACGTAATAAAAAGTATTATAGTATGTTACACAGGTGTTCCCTTTCAGTTATAATGTAGTAACTCACCTGTATTCCAGTATAACCCAAGACTATTACAATATTACGGTATGGAGTTACTTATAGTGTAGTTCATGAGTCTTAGTTATACCGTACAACGTAATAAAAAGTATTATGTAGCTCATGAGTCTTAGTTATATCGTACAACGTAATAAAAAGTATTATGTAGCTCATGAGTCTTAGTTATACCGTACAACGTAATAAAAATTATGATGTAGCTCATGAGTCTTAGTTATACCGTACAACGTAATAAAAAGTATTATAGTATGTTACACAGGTGTTCCCTTTCAGTTATAATGTAGTAACTCACCTGTATTCCAGTATAACCCAAGACTATTACAATATTACGGTATGGAGTTACTTATAGTGTAGTTCATGAGTCTTAGTTATACCGTACAACGTAATAAAAAGTATTATAGTATGTTACACAGGTGTTCCCTTTCAGTTATAATGTAGTAACTCACCTGTATTCCAGTATAACCCAAGACTATTACAATATTACGGTATGGAGTTACTTATAGTGTAGTTCATGAGTCTTAGTTATACCGTACAACGTAATAAAAAGTATTATGTAGCTCATGAGTCTTAGTTATATCGTACAACGTAATAAAAAGTATTATGTAGCTCATGAGTCTTAGTTATACCGTACAACGTAATAAAAATTATGATGTAGCTCATGAGTCTTAGTTATACCGTACAACGTAATAAAAAGTATTATAGTATGTTACACAGGTGTTCCCTTTCAGTTATAATGTAGTAACTCACCTGTATTCCAGTATAACCCAAGACTATTACAATATTACGGTATGGAGTTACTTATAGTGTAGTTCATGAGTCTTAGTTATACCGTACAACGTAATAAAAAGTATTTTGTAGCTCATGAGTCTTAGTTATACCGTACAACGTAATAAAAAGTATTATAGTATGTTACACAGGTGTTCCCTTTCAGTTATAATGTAGTAACTCACCTGTATTCCAGTATAACCCAAGACTATTACAATATTACGGTATGGAGTTACTTATAGTGTAGTTCATGAGTCTTAGTTATACCGTACAACGTAATAAAAAGTATTATAGTATGTTACACAGGTGTTCCCTTTCAGTTATAATGTAGTAACTCACCTGTATTCCAGTATAACCCAAGACTATTACAATATTACGGTATGGAGTTACTTATAGTGTAGTTCATGAGTCTTAGTTATACCGTACAACGTAATAAAAAGTATTATGTAGCTCATGAGTCTTAGTTATATCGTACAACGTAATAAAAAGTATTATGTAGCTCATGAGTCTTAGTTATACCGTACAACGTAATAAAAATTATGATGTAGCTCATGAGTCTTAGTTATACCGTACAACGTAATAAAAAGTATTATAGTATGTTACACAGGTGTTCCCTTTCAGTTATAATGTAGTAACTCACCTGTATTCCAGTATAACCCAAGACTATTACAATATTACGGTATGGAGTTACTTATAGTGTAGTTCATGAGTCTTAGTTATACCGTACAACGTAATAAAAAGTATTATAGTATGTTACACAGGTGTTCCCTTTCAGTTATAATGTAGTAACTCACCTGTATTCCAGTATAACCCAAGACTATTACAATATTACGGTATGGAGTTACTTATAGTGTAGTTCATGAGTCTTAGTTATACCGTACAACGTAATAAAAAGTATTATGTAGCTCATGAGTCTTAGTTATATCGTACAACGTAATAAAAAGTATTATGTAGCTCATGAGTCTTAGTTATACCGTACAACGTAATAAAAATTATGATGTAGCTCATGAGTCTTAGTTATACCGTACAACGTAATAAAAAGTATTATAGTATGTTACACAGGTGTTCCCTTTCAGTTATAATGTAGTAACTCACCTGTATTCCAGTATAACCCAAGACTATTACAATATTACGGTATGGAGTTACTTATAGTGTAGTTCATGAGTCTTAGTTATACCGTACAACGTAATAAAAAGTATTATGTAGCTCATGAGTCTTAGTTATACCGTACAACGTAATAAAAAGTATTATAGTATGTTACACAGGTGTTCCCTTTCAGTTATAATGTAGTAACTCACCTGTATTCCAGTATAACCCAAGACTATTACAATATTACGGTATGGAGTTACTTATAATGTAGTTCATGAGTCTTAGTTATACCGTACAACGTAATAAAAAGTATTATGTAGCTCATGAGTCTTAGTTATACCGTACAACGTTATAAAAAGTATTATGTAGCTCATGAGTCTTAGTTATATCGTACAACGTAATAAAAAGTATTATGTAGCTCATGAGTCTTAGTTATACCGTACAACGTAATAAAAAGTATTATGTAGCTCATGAGTCTTAGTTATATCGTACAACGTAATAAAAAGTATTATGTAGCTCATGAGTCTTAGTTATACCGTACAACGTAATAAAAAGTATTATAGTATGTTACACAGGTGTTCCCTTTCAGTTATAATGTAGTAACTCACCTGTAGTTGACCCGGCTGTAATAGTAACTTGTTGTTAATATAAACTGCTATAGTTATTAGTCGTATTTCGTAGCTTTGATTCTAAGTGAAAATTTGGATCAATAAAGTAAACAAAAATGCTAAATATGAAAAATAGAAAAAAATTGAGAAAAAAAGATTTGTATTTACACTTTATAAAAATAAATCTTAAAATAAACAAGATCTCAGAAACATTATAAAAAAATATATTTTCAATATGTTTACTTTCAGTTAGTAAATAAGTAATCTGAAATTGAGATGTGTAGAGCATTGGCGCTTGGAATGGTAAACGCGATTACTACAGATTTGACTCAACTAATAAGAAAGTTCATAAGAACAAAAACGTAAATCATGTGACTAGTAATATTTGAAGATATACAAACCGCTTTAGGTTTATCGTATATTTGCGTGTTTGTTTTAGTATTAATGCAATAATGAATAATTCATCGGTTAGAACATAACCTAAAGGCCTACAATTGGTAGAGACTGATAAGAATTGGAAGTACTAAAATATTTCGATGTTTCCTAGTGTTGCCGTACCATTCCCTCTAAAACATGTCGTGTTTCCCCAGAGGAATTTAAAATCAGAGTAGGCTTTTTCACAGACTCTATAAGCTGTTGTGTATGTGTGACCTGTTGTGAGATATTAATTTACTTTCTATGAAAGGAGCTATGTGTGTGAATTACACAAACACACACACACACACACACACACACACACACACACACACACACACACACACACACACACACACACATACACACACTTTTTTCGAGAGATAGGAAGGGGGGGAGAGAGAGAGAGAGAGAGAGGAAATGAGAGAGTGTCAAACAGACAGAGGGATTAGTGAAAGAAGGAAAAGACAAGGTGATGATTGATAGAATTAATAAATCAATACAATAGTGTTCCATACTCTTTTAAAACCTATGTTTCTGCCTATATTCAAGACGAAATTGTATTCTTGAACCACGAAACACAACTGTAGAACAATCCAGTTAAGCGTAGTTCTTACCTATTTTAGAAGTGTTCACAGCACGTTCTTAGAATAGTTTCAACAGTCTTAATGAATAGATCAGGCATTTTCACTAGGATTTCGTAGAAAGCCAAATAGTTTGCATAACGCTTTCCTCAGGGCCGCAAGTACAAATGCCATTAAATAACTTACAAACAGTATAATTATAACATGAGTTTATAACACCACTGAAACAAATCAACTGTTTTGCTTATTAAACAGTAGGAATGTATTTTACTTCACTCCAGGATTATCTGATTTTTATAATAGTTCGAAGCCGATGGGTGAAATTTTTTACAGTTCTCTAATATGGCATCTATGTTAGTAGGTTGGGAAGAAACTGAAACTCAAAAGGCTAACAGTCTGAAATTGTTCCAAGGGCCGCACGTGCCCGCGGGCAGCGTAGTCAGGATGTCTCGTCTAGAGTGTACAGAGGTTTTAGGAGCTAGACTTATGTTGACAAACCTCTCTAAGAACATTTCCATCTTTTGCGGACAAGCAGTTTGTCCCCCACCAATAAACCTTTATTTGTTTAAATCACATACGCTCATCAACGCTGAAAATCGCCTGTCCTTAATGTAGCTATAATTTCCAAAGACCTACTCCCATATTCCTACTCGCTTTTATTATCATTTGGCGTTTCTCGCAAAACTTGCAATTTACCAAACTCACTGTTTCTCTGAAGTGTAGCCACTATTTTTTGACTAAAGGAAAGGCAGTTAGTATTTTTTATACCTTATTTGAAATTGATTCCGGTTTTGTAAGTCTATATGCTTCTTTGTGCACTAATTAATTCGAGAGTATTAGAGTGTTTCAAAACGCCTAACAATTTCCGGAAAATGTCATTTCTGTAAAGTTGAGCACTCTTGGTTTAACGAGTAATGCATGTTTCATAACTAGCACGGGGCAATTGTAAACTTTGCCACTCCCTCGGTGGGATGTAATTATCTCTCAGTTAAAGTTAACCCACTGTATAAATAAACTAGGTATCCTTGAGAGAGTATATAGGGTGAACACTATTCAGTTATTTCAAGTTAGTATGATCAGTATTTATAATATTATTCTAGATCGATCATGAAATTTGTGAAGCTTTTCAAACAAGGAATTTATGTCAGCCTTTTTATTTTGTTATGACCCAAGGCATTTGAATAATACCCTCATTACTTTCTTGTTGTTAAGTGTCAAGTGTTAAAAGTACCAATAAGTATTATTCTTTTATAATGCAACTCAGCTCCGAGAAATGCATGGTGGTTGGGATAAGTCATTGCTATAATAAGTATTACAACTTACTCCAGTAAAATTATAAAATAATAAGAACTACAAAAATAGAAGTGGCACTCGGGGGGGAATGCCAACAGATGTGGGGAATTTTATAGCCTCATCTACAGATATTTTTAACTGAACAAACATTTAATTTTGCGTAGTGAGAAATTACCTAAACTTTTTTTATCAGACGCACGTAAGAATTTCGAATTATTGAATTATTTGCATTGAGATTTATCAAAATTTAAATAAATTAAAATATTAATTAACTGATCGAAACTATTTAATAATAACATTTTTCGTTAGCAATGTACAATAAATAGTGAAACATAACCTACGTGCTAAAACAATTGTTTTACAACATAACGTAAAATATAAAATCAACTGACTTATGAAATCATATGTTATCATTTAATTCACTTTGAGGTGACACATAGCATAACTTATTGTCCATGAGGAATTTATATTGACGCGAAATTATTATGTTTACGTCCATCCAATATGTTTTTGAAGGCGTTGCTATAAATGTTTTCACTTATAATAATGTGGCCTACAAAACCTCATTCAGGAGCGGTGCTGAACTAGATGATCAGCTGTATTGAATAGATCTGGTAAAGGCCATTCGCAAGATAACGTGTATTTTCATTAAGCCTGCAATCTATTGTAATGCTATTACACTGACGCTCATGTTGTGAGCCAAATTGAAGGCGCAACGCCCAAATTGAAAGAATGGTAGTGGATACCTTATTAGTTATCGCGAATTAATAAAGGAATCAGACTAAGGTTCTTGTCAGGCTTGCAATGCTTAGAGTTTTAGCTTAGATATTTATTTGTTGTTTAGGTTATAATTTTATTCTTAGCGAAAAGTACATTTGTTTTAGGTGTGCGAAATTTGTAATAATCGTCAGGCCCCGGGGTTTGAGAAAATTTTTTCAACTGAACATGATTTCGAATTTAATTTTAAATTAGTGCTAAAAGAAATTAAAACTTATTGGCAGTGAAGGATTACTGTTAGTAAACGGTTCAGAGTAAAAACTTCATAATCACACCGGACTTACGTCAAGGTTTCTGGGGTTTCCCCATCAGTAGATTGAAATATAGAAGATTATCCCTGGTAATCTTTGTCTTCCTGTGGAATTGAGATTTTGTTTTACTTGTGATTAGAGGGATCTTTCAATAATAGTCAGATGTTTGTCTTTAGAGAAGAGTGTTTCTACTAAGTCGGTTTTTTAAAGTGAAAACGTTTCCGTCAGGATACACGATGAGTCACCTCGAAGTGAACTAAATGTTAACATATGATTTCATGCAACAGCTGATTTTATCTCACACGTTTCATTTTAAAACAACTGTATCAACACCTGGGTTGTATTTCATTATTTATTCAAAATTGTTAAGGGAAAATGTTATTATTAGATAGTTTTGATCAATTAATTAATATATTAATTTACATTTTGATAAATCTCAATGCAAATAACTCAATATATCAATAATATTAATTATGTATTTTTAATCCAATTTTTTAAACGAAAACATTCTTATTCGCCCCTGATAACAAATGGTTAGGTAATTTCTCATTACGCAAAATTAAATGTTTTGCTCAATTAAAAATGTCTGCAACTGTGCCATAAACGTTTTCACTTTGTCTGTTGAGTGCTTCAACCTAATTTGTTTTATTTTAATTTTCAAATTTGTGTCTAAAGAAATCAATACTGAAAAGTACAAAGTTTATTGTTAGTAAACACTTTCTACTCAGGCCCAGAATGCGTCAAGGATTTGGAGAGTTTTCACTGTTTTATAACTGGACTCCTGAAGCTGTGCAGTGTTACTTCGTGACTATCGTAGTTACGATGAATTTACGTGAGGCAATGAATTTGGTAAACAATTGTCCCAAGTCTTTTTCCGAGTTAACAGTTTATATAGAATAAAAGAAAATAGAATGTGACTGATTGTTTTTGA
>JBAIZL010000002.1:44806681-44814181 GCA_036971475.1 Prosapia bicincta
AAAAATGTGTTTGAACTTGATGGTGTGAATAAAAACGCATTTTATTAACGTTGAAAGGTTAAACGTGTACAAGATAATATAGTCTATATCAGGAGAGTGCGGGCTAATAGAAAGAATTGAAAAAGGTTTACATTTAATGAAAATTGGTAGACTGTCTCTGACAGAGATGAAATATCTGCTAATGTTTTTTTCAAGTCAAACACTTTTGTTTAGAAAGAAGGCAATGATTGGAATCTGAAGTTTAGCTTCGAACTATTGAAACCTTTGTAGTGCAAATCCTGTTAACTATCCAACTGTCCCTATAATCCATGACTGTCAGTATCTTCTGGACTTTGTATCAATTCTAAAGGAAAACCCTCAAGATAATATACAAGCATTGGAAACCATATTATGCGGCTAAAGTGGTTTTACAAAATCTAGAAAGCCTGTAATTAAACTTTAATTGTTTTTGCGGCTTCTTTTATAGAATATACAATCAATCGTAATGCTCTACTATCGGAAGGATAGCTACTGTTCCATTTGAACTGATAGTTACTATTAATTTTAGATTAACTAAATTAAATCTTTCAAGTGAGTAAACTTACTAGCAAGCTAGGTCCGCTTCTATATTAATCCAGAATATGTTACACTATGAGAAAATACTCAGAGGAAGCGAAAAAAATATGTAGTAAAACCCTACCTTCAAGAAAACTGGAGTAAAACATAAATAAATAGGAGTAATCAACGTTGTTTCTATGTTTCTCGTGCAATGCCTTCTTTAATTGAATTTTAACGCATATATTTTTTTAATAAAACCATTAGGAAAATTAATTCTAAAAAAATTAATTTTTACAAAATGTATGTAAAAATGTCTACCACAAAACAAAAACAAGTAATGTAAAAAAAAACTTCAAATCAATTCCCACTTAGGTCAACAACGAAAACTTTTATTGTAGTTACTTTCGATTAAATAATTACAATTAATGTAAATAGAGTAATATAACCTATGCGTTAAAACAGCTGTTCTACCACATAACCTATAACATAAAATCAGCTGTTTTATGAAATATATATTATCACCTATTTCAAGCCAAGTGGGGTAAAATAACTGTATTGCATACCCTTCCCTTTTTTGTGAAAAGTTTTTCTCCCATATAAAACTCAAGTTAATTTATTAATAAATTTATTTAGTGATTAAATATTTTAAAAACTGTATTAACATCAACTGTCATCATCCACTACAAGTTTAAAAAAATGTATTTAAACTTGAGTGAATGAATAAAAAGTATTTGATTAACTATTTTTTTTCTCTGGTTAAACCCTTATTAAATAAGTATTTTGTACTCTCAAGGCTTTAAATGTGTCAGTAGGGTCTTTTTTCTTGGTGGGAACTTAAATTCAGGTGAAATCTATTTCTCGCTGTGGTCGTACATGAAGCATTTCTGTGATTATATGTACTTTTTGTTTTTTAATGCAGACTGATCTCTCAAGATATTTCTGTGAATCGCCGTGTAGGGAGGTGTTTATAGTTATGTGTAACGGAAAATAAATAAGTATTGTAACCCTTGTTTAGATGATATAGAGTGATAAAGGTAGTGATGAACAGCTATTTAAAACTATAGCCATTGTACATCTGTATTAGGGAAGGTTAAAAACTGTACACACTATGGAGAAGGGAATTTTATTCGGGAAAATGCAGCATTGTGACTTGGGACAGTTAAGTTTGGTTAGGGCTGAGTAATATATATATATATATATATATATATGTATATATATATATATATATATATATATATATGAGGCATATAGTATAATTTTAGTTAGTATTCAAAATAATAATAATCTTTAAAAATATTAAAAAAGGTGTGACCAAGAATAGTTTACTAAAGTACCGACAAAGAGGGCTTGCCATTGTTTTATTTCGGGAGTAGTCATAAAACAACACAATCATAGGAACCTATTGACAAAAGAAGACTGCAGATATTTCTAAGGGTGAAGTATTTCTGGAACCAAGAATAGCCTGGCAAAGTAACACTGTACCATGTGAAAACAATTTGCAAAAGCTGTGTGAGAACCACCGAAATAACTGATATTAAGTAAGGAGAATATTATGCTTGTCTTTAAAAACTAAGATCATCGGGCAAAGAGACTAAGTTTTGGGGAAGCTTCGGAGGAGTGCAGACGTATGGGGGGAGCAAAGTTAAAAGCAATGTTTTAAAAAGGGTAAATTGGTTTAGAAGAGTTAGGGGAATTGTTAGTTATTTATGTTTAAAAATTTTAAAGTGCGGCGTGAATGAATTAGGCAGATAGTAAAGAAATAAGGAAAGTAAGTGAATTATTGTGTAAAAGTGCAGTGAAGCAGTTAACGCAACAGTTTCAGAGTTCCAGGAACGCAACAATAAGCACAATCTTTCTTATAATAGATTCAGCCAACAGAGATTATAAATTTGTAAATTCAGAACAAATTTAAATTCATTGTCTATATAAAAATCATTCTAGTTTTTTTTCACCACTTTCTAATTTATAGAAGATCCTGTAATAACGACCCGAGAGAGAGAGAGAGAGAGCAATCTAACACTGTATTTATTAAACTTTATTGTATAAAAAACTCACCTTTTTAGTAATTGCAGCATTAGTTAAACAATCAATCCCTGTCACTGCATCGTATTAATGTAATTTAGTACTTGTACTTGTACTTCTTAGTCCAGGCGTCCAGCTCTAGGTGTAGCCGATAGCCCGATGTCCACTATATATTCGGAACGCCAAACTCCAGAGCCCTCTGTTCAGGAGGAAGTCCTGCCACTTCTCCAGTTCAACCCTCATGTGGTCCCTCGCCGGGATGGGGTAAGTGCAATCCCGAAGAATGTGCTCGATGGTTTCGTCTTGCTCCTCATCACAAAGAGCGCACAAAGGTGATTCAGCAAGGTTAAACCGGTATAAATAAGCTTCCGTGACCAGATGTCCCGTCCTGGCTCTTACCGTAAATGTCGCGACTTGACGTTTGATGTCTCTGTAATTGTCGGCCGACGCAGGTTTGTTTTGCAAATGGAACAGGTGTCGTCCAGTCGCTTCAGCTTCCCACCGGGCAGCCCAGGCGTCTCTAAAGTACTTTTCCCCGGCGTTTTTACATTGCAGTAGGGAGTGCTGCTCCTTATTTGTGGGCTTCATTCTAGAAGCTTGTTTTGCTATTGCATCCGCTTCCTCATTGCCCGGAATGCCGACATGGGCAGGGATCCATTGAAGGCAGACTTCGTTTCCGTCACAATTGATCTTTTTTATCAACCTCCTGATTTCTGCTATACGGAATGAATATGGTCCAGTGGAGGGTTGAGCCAGCGACTGTAGAGCTGACCTTGCAGTAGAGTCCTGTAGAGACCTGTAGAGTCCGAAAGGATGCATATCTTTGACTTGTCCATCATCCCCAGACAGCCCGACAATGCGGCGTTAATACCGAGCAGCTCTGCGTCCATACTTGAGCTGGAGTTCGCTGGGATGAAAAATCTATCTCCATTCGACTCGTTGTAGTACCCTGCTCCAGAAATGCCTAGTTCTTTATCCAGGGATCCGTCGATAAAAATTATGTTTATGTATCCGTCGTACTGGGTTCGAATCATTTCAAGAGTCTCCGCTTTCAGCACTTCTCTGTGGTCTCCCTTGTTTCCGCCGTGAGGTAGTTGTAGATTTATAATCATTTCAGGCCAGTCATTTGGAGGTTCCTCATAGAACGTGGGGATTTGTTCAGGGGTGGTGTATCCCGGCATCAATTCCATCAGTGAATTGATTTTGTGGCAGAAAGATTGTTTTGCACGGCACTTTGTATTGAGTATAACACGCAGAGGGTAACTTGAGCCTCTAGCAGCTGTAGTTAGAAACTTCGACCATATTTGACTGTCTATAAAGACAGGAATGGGTTCTATATCCAGCTCCGTCTCCATGGCTGCCACAGGAGTCGTTCTTGTACATCCCAAACATAGTCGAATGGCGGCCGCTTGGATCGCTTCGATCTTCTTTAGATGCGTTTTTGCAGCAGATCCCCAGACTTCGCAGGCGTACTTTGTTTTAGATCTTATGTAAGTTTGGTAGAACATTCTCAAGGTTGGCGTATCGGCTCCCCAGTTACGACTTGCAACCGCTTTTAGAGCATTAAATCTTGAAGAGCAGCTCTCTGTGACATAGTTCACGTGACTACCCCAGTGAAGTTTAGGGTCCATAACAACTCCCAGTAATTTTGGGTTTTTGTTAAATCTCAGTGCCTTTCCGTTGATAGTTAGCTCGGGGATGAAGGTGGCTTGATTGTTGCGCCTGGTGAATAACGTGCACTCGGTTTTATCCACCGACATTGAGAGCGACCATTTGGAGCACCAATTTGACAGTGCACCTAGAGCCTCTTACATCCTGAGGGAAGCCTCCACCCCGTCGGAAGACGTCACCCAAATGGTCTCGTCGTCCGCGAAGGTCATGCTGCGAACTTCCCTGGGGAAATCCTTGGCCATGTCATGCAATGCCATATTGAAGTAACGGGCAAATTATTCCGCCCTGAGGAATTCCGTTCTCCGTGCGAAACGACGAGGAATCTGCCCCGTTGACTGAGACTACCACAAGCCGGTCACACAAAAAGTTTTTTATGAATTTAAGCATTTTACCCTTAATGCCGAGCTTCATGCATTGAAGTACAATGGATTTGTGGGGGATTTTATCAAATGCAGCTTCTTGATAAAATGTAATTTAGTATAATTTGTAATAATTGGATGTCAGATGAATAAATGCAGGTGATGTTAAATTTATATGATTGTTTTAAATATATAGAAACTTGAAGGCGTGATTATAGAAAGGTAAGGTAATTAAAATCTAATCTAAAGGTAAAACATTTTAAATAAAGTTAGGTTATTATATATATATATATATATATATATATATATATATATATATATATATATATATGTGTGTGTGTGTGTGTGTGTTTGTGTGTGTGGTGTGTGTGTGTTTGTGTGTGTGTGTGTGTGTGTGTGTGTGTGTGTGTGTGTGTGTATTATTTACTATATATTGACATGTTCCCAACAGTATTAGCATTAAAACCTCAAAGAAAGTTTAATCACTTCAATGATTTTCAAATGAAATTTTATTTTTTTCATAGTGGAATTTATAAAAAAACATAACTTATTGTTTGGAATACGTCTTCGAGAAGTCACAGATTTTGGCTATTAGTAAGGAAATTTTGATTTTATTGGATGCTATTTTACTTATGCGGATCCATAATGGAGAACCAGTTATCACGAATTTTGCAGTATAGCCCTATTATCTTTACTGTACATGGTCCGACGTTCCTTGCACACTAAATGGTAACAGACCGTAGCATTGTTAGTTACGCCTAGTTAGGCCAGGTATTCAAGTTTAAAGCGTTTTTATGGTTTTAATGATTCCAATATTTTCCATCAAGATAGTAGCTACGGTTTGAGTTAATAATGGGACAATTTTCAGAAAGTGTCCTCGAATAGAGAAAAGTAAGTGCTACTATAATCACATTGTTACGTATTATTTGTTAAAATATACAAGTGTTTTTTCTGTTTTATCTTAAAATACGAGTGTTTCTGTATTTCTGTTATTTATTACAATTCTTTCATATTATTTTAGTTGTTAATAAAAATTACAATTTAAAAGGAAACGATTAGTTTAGTTCTTTTATAAGTTTAATTTTTAAAAAAATGTTTTTTGCTCCATGATTCAATTTTGATCTTAGGACATGAGATCTCAATCTATGTACTGTATTAGTCACATAATCCTTTTCAACCACCTTCCGCATCAACGTTTTTTTGCATGAGACTAAACATTTTGTCATGAGAATTGAGTATTGTTGTAACACAAATTTTTATTTTATTTTACTATTACGTGATTAAATTGCTGAAGCAAACCCTTACATTATTTAGATTGAAATTAAATGCAAATACTAGAACTTAAATAAATGTTCATTGAACAATCAGTTCGTTGAAAAGTTCTTCTTATTGAAATCGCTTTTCCATCTCTGAATAATAGAGCTACTGCAATAAATGAATTGGAAATTTACACTCCTTCACTCAAAATCAAACATCGATTAAACTCTATATACTACATATAACAAAAACATCGAACTGAAATTTATGTTGAGGCGCATTTATATTAATATTCTTGTTTTAAAAACAAAAGGATTTTCGATTATAGTTTTACAGAGTTGTATTTGATTTCATCTGCTCTTCATTTTATAAAAACGCCCTACAGCTTGTGGAATTTCATGAATCTTATGAAATTATTTATGAAGTTATACTTAGATGTTTAAGAGTAGAAAATAATTAACTAGAAATTTTATTTTTATTTAATACAAAAATAAATGTTTGAATGAAAAAAATACAATTCAAATGGAATTCTAACGCGCTAAGTTATACATCTTCATTAATTTTCATTCGTACCTTTTAAATATTTATCTAATTATTTATTTTGTATATATATATATATATATATATATATATATATATATATATATATATGTGTGTGTGTGTGTGTGTGTGTTATCTTTTGTGTTTTATAGTGCACGTGTTTTTAGTTTCTTTAAGAGATGGTGCAAATGGGTGGTAGCCGGGTTCTTTCTCTTGACGTGGATAAATGTAACTTAGCTGAAAGTATGTAGTCAGGCTAGTAGCACTTCTACTTAGAACTTTCTCTTCCTCCTTTCGTCATCCCCTCATCCACACATACCTGCGCGAGGCGATTTTTGTCAAAGTGATTCAACTGTAGCATCCGTTAATGGCTACTTTGTTCCGAAACATGTCTAAATCGCCAAGAATCTTTTCGGCTAAAATCTCTGAGATTCATCTCCACTTCCTCTTTCTTTCTTTACTGTAGTCGGAATCTTTCCTATCCTCTCAGCGCGATTCATCCCCTCCGCTAAACACATCAGCAGGCCCGAAAGCTTAGTTTTCCCTCATCAGGGATCTCGACGATACTTCTGGACCTCTCCTATTTTCAGACCATGCACTAAAATAATACTAGATCCCCTAAAGGTCTCATTCACCGAAATTTCCTAGTTCCTTGTTTACCAGACTCTTACATTATGCCTTTTTTTTTAAAGTTTAGAATAACTTCCAAGTAATATGTAATTACCTTATTAAGCTTTATTGTCAGTTCTAGGTTGTTATAGGCCTATTTAGTTTTTTTTTTAATTTTTGGTAAGTAGTTCTAAATAATTGCGTGTTGTAGTTGAATTAACACTTGTAATCAAAGTTGCTTGATGTAATCATTTTGAATTCACCGATTCAACTATAATTAAAAAATACTTAACTAAGTGATTAACACTTGTAATCAAAGTTGCTTGATGTAATCATTTTGAATTCACCGATTCAACTATAATTAAAAAATACTTAACTAAGTAAGCGTAAGGGCTTACTTGCTGACGCGTTTCGAAACAATCGTTCCTTTAACGAAGCTAACCCTCTACTCATTAGCGTCAGCAAAATATGCCCTTTCGTATTCACTTAGTTAAGTACTTTTTAA
>JBAIZL010000002.1:44819181-44846681 GCA_036971475.1 Prosapia bicincta
GGTAGAACAGTACTGTAGATTTCTAGATCGAGGCTGCAACCACATTGTGCCACAGCAAAACGTGGGGGAGGGGTTTCAACTAGTGTTGTATGCAACTGTGTATTTTATTAAGAAACTTTTTGGTAGAACAGTAACTGTAGATTTCTAGATCGAGGCTGCAACCACATTGTGCCACAGCAAAACGTGGGGGAGGGGGTTCAACTAGTGTTGTATGCAACTGTGTATTTTATTAAGAAACTTTTGGGTAGAACAGTAACTGTAGATTTCTAGATCGAGGCTGCAACCACATTGTGCCACAGCAAAACGTGGGGGGGGGGGGGGGGGTTCAACTAGTGTTGTATGCAACTGTGTATTTTATTAAGAAACTTTTGGGTAGAACAGTAACTGTAGATTTAATTCATTACTCGTCGTGCGGTTATAAATTCTTTACATAATTAACTCCTTTTATAATTCCCTTAACTATTCTAAACAAAACAACGCCTTTCAAACATTTCTTACAACTTGACCCCCCCCCCCAAATAGACTGCACTCTCCCGACGTTCCCCAAACTTAGTTCCGTTTGCCCGATGACTTAACATTTTAAGAACGAGCATTATCTCCCCCCCTCCGTATGTATTTCAGCCAATCAGTAACTTTTTAAAATTTCGAACGCATTACGTTCGGCCAACGGCTATCTGCAGTTTTGTGTTTTCCCACGTTACATCCTAATTTTTATGGTGAGAATGTAAATCACACCTATATATTATAACATAACGTTTGAGGCTTTAGATAAATTTAGTTAGTAGCTAAATTAATTATCGGTAGAAGGATTAAGAAAAGAAAGACACAAATACAGGTAGTTTGGTAAGGTGACAAAGCAGGTACCAGGGAAGCAGGTACCAGGGAAGCTATAAACTGCGTGCGGGCAACCATTGACAATAGAAAGGGTCCAAACGTATTAAGACGGGAAAATCCAGTGACCGATAACCTGGGAAATTAACGCGGTACCGTTAGATGGGCTAATTGTGTAAACTGTGGGAAACTACAAAGAACATATTGGTAGAGGTAGGATTAGAGATTTCCATAAAAACTAAATGATCAGGAGACGTTTTCAAGTTTTAAGGGAACTCCAGAAGAGGGCAGACAGATTGGTGGGGACAAAAGATGGCAGTGTTGTGAAAGGAGTAAATTGTTAAATTAAGTAAAGAGTTTTGTTTTTATAAGTAAATTTTAAAAAAGTGCGACGTAAAAGTTTTTTTTTAAGAAATAAAAAAGTAAGTTTTTTTGTGTCAAGTGTAAGCGCAGAATGTAACAAAGGCCAAGATTCCAGGAGCTCTACAAAACTATAAGTATTATTTGGATATAAGTGTAGCCAACAGACATCTATATCTTAGTAAAGTTCAGAACAATTTCAATTTCATTACAATTTATAAAAATTAATCTAGTTTCACCATTTCTAATTTAAGAAGCAAAGTTCCCGTAATAGCGACACGTGAGCAAGAACAAAATTTAATACTGAATTTATTAACTTTGTTATGTTATTTTATTACAAATCTAAAGCCTCAAAAGTCCACCTTTTATAATTGTAATGTTAGTTAAGATATCAATCCTGTCACTGCAAAATATTAATATAAATTTGGTATAATGTGTAGAGTTAAATGTAGAGAAATAAATGCAAGTGATGTTTAAAATTTATAAGATTGTTAATTCTTTATAAACCTGAAGGTGTGACATTAGATAGGTAAGGTAAATGAATAACATTAAAAGTAAATTATAATTATAACAAAAGTTAAGTTATAATATATATATATATATATATATATATATATATATATATATATATATTACAATTAGTATTTTATCTATGTTTAAAAGAGTAGT
This sequence comes from Prosapia bicincta, assembly GCA_036971475.1. Lineage (NCBI taxonomy): Eukaryota > Metazoa > Arthropoda > Insecta > Hemiptera > Cercopidae > Prosapia > Prosapia bicincta. The sequence continues at coordinate 44,821,042 of JBAIZL010000002.1, forward strand.
GAATGATTTATTTATAATAAACGCCCATCCTAAACTATAATAGTTACAGACTTGAAATTTAAAAGGAGCCTTGGTTTGCGTGGATGCGTGCTAAGAAGAGATTTTGTAAAATTTTAATTTTAAGATGTTTTTATGAATTTTGTCATAGGACAGCTAATAATACATGTTTCAAATCCTCGTATGGGAACTTCATAAAGTGCAAAAATGATATAAATTATTTTGTTATAAATAAAGACTTCCATTGATGCTAATCAGGTCCTTAGATGTTGCTATTGAAGATGTTTTTATGCCAATACTTATAAAGTTCAAGGGCATGTTTACCATTTTTGTGGCACTTTTATCTCATATTGTGTGCAAATATATTTTGTAGGTGAGGATGACAGATAAACACAAATGAGATGCTGTGGGAGGAGCGGCAATTGGGCTGGGGGAATTTGAGCGCTATACTGCATACACACACACACACACACACACACACACACACACACACACACACACACACACACACACACACACACCACACCACACCACACACACACACACACACACACACACACACACACACACACACACACACACACACACACACACACACACACACACACACACACACACACACACACACACACACACACACACACACACACACACACACACACACACACACACACACACACACACATACACACACACACACACACACACACACACCACACACACACACACACCACACACACACACACACACACACACACACACACACACACACACACACACACACACACACAGAAACACATACACACACACAGAAACACACACACACACACACACACATATATATATATATATATATATATATATATATATATATATATATATAAAACGCTCCCGCCTATATATATGCCTAATCGATTTGTGTTACGTTTTACATTATGTGAGTTGGTCAAAATCTACACCATCTTTAACGTCGAATTATTTTGTTTTAAAGCAAATAATCTTATAACATTGGTAAATGTGTAGTAAATAAACATATTCCAATCTGAGTTAAGGGTAATGATTTATTATTGCCAAAAATATATTTCTTAATATGTTAACGTTACGTAACACTTATGTTTCTATAATTAGTATTTAAAAATATGTTAATTGAAACTGAACAAATAATCGCTACGGAATTCGTGATTAGAAAACACAGATTACAACAAAAACACATCTGAAATTGTTGGCATGGATACTTATTTAGGCGTAGCAAAGTGTCGAGATTACGGTGTGGTAAATATCTAATATAGCCTATATGTGTTCAGGTTAGAAAATTTGTTAAAACATTTTTAATGAAGTTATGTTAAGGTTATGTATTGTGGAGTGACTAAAACTCGATGAAATTTAACAAGTTATGTTCAACGTAGAATTATTTTGTATTAAAACAGCTCATTTTAAACTGTGGTAAAGGTATGAAATAAACATGTTTCATTAACAATAAAAATAATAAAAAATTAAAGGACTTTCTTGTTTCTTAATGTTATTATACATTTTCTGGCTTTTTCTAATTAATAAGTATGTTAGTTGGATTATTCTTATTATATAGGAAAGATTTCGTAATTGTAACACACATGTTATTACGATGTAGCCTATTTATACACATCGTTTAGTAATTAGTAAATATATTTATTTCCTAAATTAGGCCTAGTGCCTATTTGTTGTATAAATAAAAAATGCTTCAAAAACAACGCTTCAAAAATTGATGTAACGCTTTTCAACTACTACAGATTTTAAAAACAAATGTTTACATACGACAAGGTTTATGTGTTTAAGTGAATAAAGGACGAATATCGCTTAGGGCGTTTGGAAACGTTTTGGCTCAGTAAAGTTTTGATAAATTGCTCAAATAGCATACACAATCTAAAACTATGTTTATGTATGTATATATATATATATATATATATATATATATATATATATATATATATATATATATATATATATATATATATATATATATATAGTTCCGACGTCTCATCTAGCATTGACGAGGTGAACACAACAGTTGGCTCGCTCTTCAACTGTTGTTGGGTTCACCTCGTCAATGCTAGATGAGATTCTAGCGAAACGTCGGAATAGCGATTCTATGCACTGCAGACTGAACGGACGTACTCCAGATAATAACTATTCATCAAATTTTTTCATCCGTGAAGGAATACGTATCAGCATATATATACATGTGTGTGTGTGTGCGCGCGCGTGAGCGTGTTTGTGTGTGTGTGTGTGTGTGTGTGTGTGTGTGTGTGTCTGTATATCTTTATTAGTATACAGAAGAACTCCAATTATCCAAACTAAAACTATCCAAATCGCTGATTATCCTGATCGCTCTCAGATTTTCAGAAAAAAGTCGACGGAAACGGAAAGGCGACTTGCAAAGTTATGATTCTCTCTACATGTGTTAGTGGTCGTTCCTCCGCGAAGCTACTGTAGACACAGCGCAAATATTCGGATACTGAATCTCCGCCTCAATGCAGTTACGTTTAGTTAAAGCTAGTTCGCCGCTAGTTTATCAGCCCTCATAGGTCGATCTATTACTCTTTCGCATCATTACTGGGTTTGTTTACGAGTCCATTTCGTCGCTAAAAAAAACGAATTGTCTTATCTTTAGCGGATATACTAATTGTCGTTAAATCAGATAAAGGAATTTCGGGTAAACAGTTGGCTGAGATCAACGAATTCAGACATTAAAAGGGGCAAACCTACGGTTTTAAACTTTGTGTCAATGATTGAAAAGGATGAAACTTCTAGAAAATCAATTAAGGTAGCAAAAAACAAAAAATTAGAAGATGCAGTTTTGAAGTGGTTTTTGCAAGAACCATCTATGAGGAAAAGATTTCGGATCCTGTTCTTTGTGAAAAAGCTAAGATCTTAGCTCAGAAACTAAAAAAAAATATGAAACTATATAAAATATAACGTTTTTTACCCATTTACAACATACATACAGTAATTAATTAAAATTAACTCTTTCTTTTTAAATTTCCAAATATACGAATTAGGTTCGGGTTTAATGGATTCGGATAACTGTGAGTTCTGCTGTACTTCTATGTAGGTCTACTCAAGATTCAAGTAAAATTTTAGCAACACAACCTCTGCTCATATTATATCTCATTTAGGGCTTCTTGAGTTTTACTTTAATCACAATTTGCAAATCTTGTTTTATTCGTAGTTGAATATTTTTTACTAATTTGCAAACATAAATGGAATGTTCTTAGCCACCGATATGCGAAAGTTAACCCAGACCACAACTCTTTCAACTTTCTATGTTCTGCGATCTTCGTTAGATATCCTCGTACTTCTTACTGTTAGTACTGTATTCGTATTCCACAATGTAAGAACTGAATAGCCACATTGACGCAACTTCGGTTCTTTATAGACGTAAATTAATGTCAAATAATTGCACTTGAAGAGGATATTTAACACTCCAAGTTTCGAGCTTAGCTTAACTATGCGTGCGATGTAATCTATTCTAATTCTCTTATCTGGAGGGTGTCAGCGTTTAGGGTTATTTTAGTCAATTGCCGGATACAGGCGGGGCAGAATTGCCGTAATATTCTTGAGCAGGGGTCCAGTCAACGTTGAACGTTACCAGAAAAGGTTAGTGAAACCATAGGCCCGTAATAAAACTTTCTAAAACATTAGACGGCGGTTATATTTTAAATAAGTTACGAAATAATGGATGAAGTGGTTAAGTCTTTCAACCAATAGTTTACGACATAACATTATGAAAATTATGTAAAGTAACTAAATTTGTTTAGAAACCTATACGCTAGAGACGCTGGAGAAAATAGTTCTAGAATTTTCATAAAATATTAGGCAAGTCTTTAATTTGTTAAGTAAGAACGTAAAGGTTTAGCATTTGTTATGGGCAATACCAATAGATAGTTAAACACAAGGTACACAGTGTAACGATTTAAAATTAAAGATGAGATCATGTAGTAGCCTACAGCATATGGTATTAGTATATGGTAAAAATATTGAAAAAAATAGTCTAAACAATGAAGAACCGAAAACCGAAGAAAGGTAAAAGGATCATAATATACGAGTATATAACAGTTATATAATAACTTATTAATTTTATATATACAAATATCAATTCATTACATATACTTAAGAATATATATTTAGGCTATTGTTTGAAAAATGTGAGTGATTGTAGGAAAAGTAATTATTAGAATATAGAACAATTAATGTCTTGTCTGGATTAAGAAGTGATATTCCTGTACAACGTAGCTGTTGGAGTAAATAATAAAAGATAATCAGAGTGAAAAAAAATAGTGGGACGAATACAGTTATCGAAGTCTGTGTTTAAAAAAATAAAATTTGTAGCTTTATCAAGACTTCGTCCAAGAAGAATGAATTAATAACGAAATGATAATGATTAGGATAAGTAAGTTAGATTAGATAGAGAAATAGTATTACTTGGATAAAGTAGGAATGAGTAAAACCAACAATGAAATAGGCCTATTGCTTTTCACTTTATGGTAGAAGCTGATATCTACTTTAATTTATTTACAACTTTGTTTACCTAATATTTTACGTGCTGACGGTACTTGATAAAATATTGTTGACTTCGCAATATACACTGATTTCTTTTTCTCACATATGTTACTTAAAATATGATCCTAATATCAAAAAATCATTTTAACTGTTACAAGACATAATCAAAACTGCCATACAATCACAACCTCACTGTTAAAACCTAGCCTACTTTCTTAAGAAATTTTTTTACAAATTGCATTTTACTACATTACTATGTAGCTACATTAAAATAATATTATGTAATCATACAAAACATCTGGAGTAAATGTTATAAAAAATAAACAATTTTTCTACGTAAACTAACCTAATGAACAAGAGAAATTAGTTTTCAAATCAGGCTCTTCCAATATTAAAACGACGGGACGTGACTGTATTAGTTTTGGTAAATATAATTTTGTTTCTTCTTATAACCAAGCCTATCTCAACCCCATACTTTGTAGTTATATTTTAACATAGTTATATATGTAATGAAGTAAACAATGCTCTGTTTTATTGAGAAACTTCTGGGTTTGTACAGTTTCGAGTGTTGATAAATAGAAGTTATGGTTGTATTTTTTTCAAATTTAACTATGGTTTATGATATTAAAATGTTTTTTTCTAGTTTATATTTTTTTTCTTTTTTATAAGTAACTCAAGTGAAAACGAAATACATCTAAGTTAACTCTTTTTTTCAAAAAACTAACATCTACTTGTAATGATCTTATTTTTAAACTTAACTTACTAAAAAGGTTTTGCTCAGTTGCCAGGGAAGTAAGTTAACGTTTTTAGTAAAGCTAACTCTATCAAGTATTAGGCCTACCACGTTTTCACGAGTTACTGATATGACGCGTGTGTTTGTTTCAGTTTACCAACGCTCTTTACACAGCCTCCACCATGACCACAAATGGCAGCAGGAGACAAGTCTTGGGAAAAGAGTGGGCATGTATCGGCTCCAAGGGGAAATCGGCAGAGGGAATTTCTCTTACGTCAAAATGGCTATACATGAACTTACCAAAGGTGAGCCTCATATAGGTTACTTTTGCAAAACTAACACAACTACAGCCATAAACTAACTACAAATAAATTTTTATTTATATTAAAAATTAAATTAATTTAAGAAAAAATGCTTTGAATCTCTTTATGTTATTAATCCTACTCTCTGAATTTGAATGTATTTTTTTTTCATTTAATATCGATACAATCACCTCTTAAAAATATTAGGTAATTCTGAAAAATTATTGCATCAACCGCTTTTCGTATTTATTTATAATTTAAAAATATATATTTTAAATAACAAACAATGTCACAAACAATAAATAGTGGTTAAAGGTTACATTAATCCTAGGGGCAAGACCATCTGGATTTGCTCGGACAGTCAGGCAGCTCTGAAGGCTTTAGGTAAGGCTAGTACCAGCTCTAAGTTGGTGGCTGAGACTATGGCTTCTCTAGCAGAGCTGAGTAAGTATAATTCACTCAACCTAACCTGGATTCCAGGACATGCTGGCTGGATAGGGAATGAGAGAGCTGACGCCTTAGCAAAACAAGGGTGTATAACCCAAGGACCGTTGCTGAGGGCAGTGGGCATGCCGCCTCAGGAGGGGCGCAAGAGGGTCTACATATAGACAGGTTGTGCAGGGAAGAATGGAATGTAACCTTGGGGTGTAACAAATCCAAGGTACTGTGGGGTTACTCAGGAGATTTGTGGGGCAAAGAACTACTCTCCTTAAGTAGACATCAACTCAGAGCTACTGTAGAGCTGGTTACAGGCCATGGGAATCTGAGGGGGTTCCAATACAAAATTGGAAAATCTAGGTCCTATGTGTGCAAGAGATGCGACGAGGACCAAGAGGAAAGCCCAATCCACGTACTCTGTGAGTGTCCTGCTTTGGGAGCTGCAAGGAGAAAGTGGTTTGGCTGGCTTTATAAAACTGTGTACTATTTTATATTATATTACAAATTGTATCAATCAGGTTAAAATTGAAGATTTGTTAGGAAATAGAAACATATAAGTTACATAAACTAACCGATGATTGCTGAAGTGGAGTGACCTTCAATTACCTCGGTCAAATGGTTTAATACGTTTATGGTTAGCTTGCTTTATTAAACTTATTAATTTTGCCCTAAATAAGTACTTTTTAGGTTTATTTTAATATATGTTAGCCAAATTGTAATCTATAGCATTGTTTAATAAACGCATCGAGATTTTAAAATTTTTTTTTGTGATTTGAAAGGGAGATTATTTTTGTATTTTCCAAATATAACCGTTATTTCTGGTTTGCAACATTCATAAGCATTTGCGTTATGTTTTAAATGCATTTTTAAGTCACATATGTTATGTAAAAAGTTTGTTTGATCCAGTATTTTTTTTAGTTGCCAAATTTTGTAATTTTACTTTGGTAAATAAAAAAAACTACACTACCTTTTTGCATGGTCTTACTAAAGAAACTAGCCTCTTCGAATTCTTTTATTCATTGCTCCAAAAACATAATATGCATTTTTAAATTTATTATAGCATAGTCTATGAATACCATTACTTGTTTGTCCGTCTACTAATCTTTATTTTGTTTCTAAGCCTATCTTTAGAGTAAGAGCTATTAGTAGAAGCAAAAATAGGTTTGAAAATAATTATAAACCACCGCATTCTTTCATGTTTAACGAAGAAAGCTAGTTTTCGAAATAACAGTCCTTATTTACAGTTCTACATCCTGCGATGCCATTAGCTTGAATGTTGACTTATTTTTTCTAAATATCGAAAACTCTGTAGTGACCTGAGGACCCGCAGAGGAAGAGAGGGTTAGAGGTTCCACTGAGATACAAAAATAACTTGAATAAAATAAAGATAAAAATCAACAACAGGCTGATCAGAAACTAACTTTCCTAACTAGAACTTGTACTTGGCAATATCTTTGAAAGTCAAACAGGAAGCCGTCCTAGTTCGTAGCTACTCCGCCTAGCGCGTTGCTGAATCACCGGCGGCTTATCAGATCGTCTGCGTGTATTGAGAAAGTTGTGAGTAGATGCGTACTACTACAATAGTTTCAGAGAATTCCTCTGTAGAGCGCAACGTGTCGCGTAGCACGTACCATAGGATCTCAAGCGCTGACATATTGTTGAGTAACATAACGATTGACACATATTTCATGCGTAGGCCTACTTTGTCCAGTTATTCCCATTAATATGCGTGTTTACTAACAAGGAAGTAGATGTGGATGCACTCTAGACATTAGAAAACACATTGACTTCTTGAATACATCCCAATGACTCCATAGTACAATTTTATTCAATATAAATACAGAATCACAAAGTTTCCTAATAAAATCAGTGTATCTAAACAAAACCAGTTTCTTTATGAAATGTGCTCATGAAAAATTACAATATTTAAGAACATATTTACTCAAAATTATTTGACCTGATCAGAACAGCTGACATATACATGGAATACATAGACTCTTTTATTAAGTCTAGTTATTTTTAAATAAAACCTCAAAAACAATTTTGAGTTTAAAATATATTTCCTGCAGCTTTAAAATGTAATATTTTATGAATGCACACATAATATTTCATTTACTATTATACAAGTGTTAATTGATTCACCGTAGAAAATACTTATTATTTGGCATTCCATAAATCTTTATGTGGAATTTAGTTGACAATAAAAATATTGGAAAAAACCCCAATTCCACAAAAATAACTAATATTACAAGTTACATAAGATTATATCTCTTGTAATATTATTTGATTATAATATATTGTACCACTGTGCTCTTAATATTGTATATGAATTAAGGTGTGATTTAATAAAACTCACCAAGTACCGCAATGAAAGTAAATATTAAGTTTACATTATTTTAATTCTTAAATTTTCTTCAATTTATTTTAGAACGAGTTGCCATTAAAGTACTGGACAAAGCAAAGTTGACAGCTAAAGCACGACGCATGCTGGTACGTGAAATTGCAAGCATGGAGTCAGTGCATCATCCAAATATCATCCGGTAAGTAACTAAATTAACAAAATAGTGTAGTTAATAGTTTTTTAAAAATAATAAAACATTATCAATCTCATTTTTATTTTAAAAATTTACACATTTTCACAGCTATACAAAAACATTAAAAAATACCTTATAATAACACTGACCTATACATGCAATGCCATTTTAAGAGGTATTTACCTTTTTTATATAAATTGAACTGAGTTAAAATTTAATAACTTAAGACAGAAAAAAACAAATATATAATTTAAGCCAGTAGTAACAAGCACTGAGGAAGGTGACATGGTCGGCGAAACTAGCTTGTTATGTGTGTGTTTATTGAAAACAAATTTTTTGTGAGATTTTAAGTTATTATTTTGACTTTTACCTTTGTGAATAGTTCTCACTAGCTAAGCTCTAATTAACTAGAAAATATAATTTGTTATAACCTACTTTTATTACAATCAAACCTTCTACGTTTATTGAGCGACATTTTCAATAAAAACAGTCTTTCAATCCGATAAAAACTTTGATTATTAAACCTGGATTGCACTAGTTTTATAAATACATAATAATCATATTATTGTTAATTTGAGCACTCGAGATAAATAAAGACATCAAACCCCCAACACTTTACCAACTCGAGATAAATAAAGACATCAAACCCCCGACACTTTACCAACTCGAGATAAATAAAGACATCAAACCCCCGACACTTTACCAACTCGAGATAAATAAAGACATCAAACCCCCGACACTTTACCAACTCGAGATAAATAAAGACATCAAACCCCCGACACTTTACCAACTCGAGATAAATAAAGACATCAAACCCCCCAACACTTTACCAACTCGAGATAAATAAAGACATCAAACCCCCGACACTTTACCAACTCGAGATAAATAAAGACATCAAACCCCCCAACACTTTACCAACTCGAGATAAATAAAGACATCAAACCCCCAACATTTTACCAACTCGAGATAAATAAAGACATCAAACCCCCCAACACTTTACCAACTCGAGATAAATAAAGACATCAAACCCCCCAACACTTTACCAACTCGAGATAAATAAAGACATCAAACCCCTCAACACTTTACCAACTCGAGATAAATAAAGACATCAAACCCCCGACACTTTACCAACTCGAGATAAATAAAGACATCAAACCCCCGACACTTTACCAACTCGAGATAAATAAAGACATCAAACCCCCCAACACTTTACCAACTCGAGATAAATAAAGACATCAAACCCCCGACACTTTACCAACTCGAGATAAATAAAGACATCAAACCCCCCAACACTTTACCAACTCGAGATAAATAAAGACATCAAACCCCCCAACACTTTACCAACTCGAGATAAATAAAGACATCAAACCCCCGACACTTTACCAACTCGAGATAAATAAAGACATCAAACCCCCCAACACTTTACCAACTCGAGATAAATAAAGACATCAAACCCCCAACATTTTACCAACTCGAGATAAATAAAGACATCAAACCCCCGACACTTTACCAACTCGAGATAAATAAAGACATCAAACCCCCCAACACTTTACCAACTCGAGATAAATAAAGACATCAAACCCCCAACATTTTACCAACTCGAGATAAATAAAGACATCAAACCCCCCAACACTTTACCAACTCGAGATAAATAAAGACATCAAACCCCCGACACTTTACCAAATCGAGATAAATAAAGACATCAAACCCCCCAACACTTTACCAACTCGAGATAAATAAAGACATCAAACCCCCAACATTTTACCAACTCGAGATAAATAAAGACATCAAACCCCCGACACTTTACCAACTCGAGATAAATAAAGACATCAAACCCCCCAACACTTTACCAACTCGAGATAAATAAAGACATCAAACCCCCAACATTTTACCAACTCGAGATAAATAAAGACATCAAACCCCCCAACACTTTACCAACTCGAGATAAATAAAGACATCAAACCCCCCAACACTTTACCAACTCGAGATAAATAAAGACATCAAACCCCCCAACACTTTACCAACTCGAGATAAATAAAGACATCAAACCCCCAACATTTTACCAACTCGAGATAAATAAAGACATCAAACCCCCCAACACTTTACCAACTCGAGATAAATAAAGACATCAAACCCCCCAACACTTTACCAACTCGAGATAAATAAAGACATCAAACCCCCGACACTTTACCAACTCGAGATAAATAAAGACATCAAACCCCCCAACACTTTACCAACTCGAGATAAATAAAGACATCAAACCCCCAACATTTTACCAACTCGAGATAAATAAAGACATCAAACCCCCGACACTTTACCAACTCGAGATAAATAAAGACATCAAACCCCCCAACACTTTACCAACTCGAGATAAATAAAGACATCAAACCCCCAACATTTTACCAACTCGAGATAAATAAAGACATCAAACCCCCCAACACTTTACCAACTCGAGATAAATAAAGACATCAAACCCCCGACACTTTACCAACTCGAGATAAATAAAGACATCAAACCCCCCAACACTTTACCAACTCGAGATAAATAAAGACATCAAACCCCCAACATTTTACCAACTCGAGATAAATAAAGACATCAAACCCCCGACACTTTACCAACTCGAGATAAATAAAGACATCAAACCCCCGACACTTTACCAACTCGAGATAAATAAAGACATCAAACCCCCGACACTTTACCAACTCGAGATAAATAAAGACATCAAACCCCCCAACACTTTACCAACTCGAGATAAATAAAGACATCAAACCCCCGACACTTTACCAACTCGAGATAAATAAAGACATCAAACCCCCCAACACTTTACCAACTCGAGATAAATAAAGACATCAAACCCCCGACACTTTACCAACTCGAGATAAATAAAGACATCAAACCCCCCAACACTTTACCAACTCGAGATAAATAAAGACATCAAACCCCCCGACACTTTACCAACTCGAGATAAATAAAGACATCAAACCCCCCAACACTTTACCAACTCGAGATAAATAAAGACATCAAACCCCCCAACACTTTACCAACTCGAGATAAATAAAGACATCAAACCCCCGACACTTTACCAACTCGAGATAAATAAAGACATCAAACCCCCCAACACTTTACCAACTCGAGATAAATAAAGACATCAAACCCCCAACACTTTACCAACTCGAGATAAATAAAGACATCAAACCCCCCAACACTTTACCAACTCGAGATAAATAAAGACATCAAACCCCCCAACACTTTACCAACTCGAGATAAATAAAGACATCAAACCCCCAACATTTTACCAACAATTTTCTTTGAGCTATAGCTCTGCTAACTTGTCTCACTGCACCACTAACAGTACACATAATAACCCACTTTTTATACCATTCAATGATGAATGAGAGAGATAGTATAAAGCTGTGTATATGAACCATTTGGAAGGGACCGCAAGGAAGCAGAATAGCCAAACATACAATACTTCAACCACTTATTATTTATGTTAGTTGATTCCATCTTCACGTGAGCTAACTCTTGTAAATATGTTACTCGCCTATAATAGCCATTACTTTATAATGGTTGAGGATGCCCATTTCAGGAGATGTGGCCATTGTCAACTCAGACCATAACATAGAGTACTCAGAGTTACGGTCTGAATTGACAATGGGCACATTTCCCGAAATGGGCGTCGTCAACCATTATAAAGTAATGGCTGCTATAGCCAAGTGTAACATACATACAAGTTGCTTGAGGCATCTTGAATTCACTGATTAACCTATAAATAAAAGTTACTTAACTAAGTGAATACATAATGGCTTACTTGCTGGCGCGTTTTAAAACATTCGCGTCACACTCAAGTATAGGGTTAGCTTCGTCAAAGGAACGAATGTTTTGAAATGCATAAGCAAGTAAGCCTCTAAGAACTCATTTTCACAACTAGTCCTGAGGGCTGAAACTTTTTCAGAGGCATTTTCACATTTACAATCTGGAAGCTGCCCTGATAATTTTTCCAGAATCAAACAATATTGATATTGTTATAATTTTTTGGATTACTAGTCAAGTCTTTTACACTCTGCACCACTCAGGTCCCTCCCACTGTTATAAATAAGTCTAATTATAAAATCTCTTTATATGAATGATACTGGACAAAAATACTGTGTCTGAAAACATATTTCCTTTACATTATGGTATGTCCCAATGTATTTGTTATAAATTTCAAAACTGAAAGATTGTTTTTAAAATGAATGCTAAATTACTATTTTAAAATAGAATGCACACTTTTAAAAATTGTAAAAATATTACAATAGATATAAAAATACATCAGTTCTTTAAAACACACTCTTAAAGTATGATACAATTTGTTAAAAAATAGAGATAATTATACTATAATTATAAGTTACTATTCTCATTAAATACTTACACCTTACAATACTATTCTCAATAAATACTTACACTTTACAATACTATTCTCATTAAATACTTACACTTTACAATACTATTCTCATTAAATACCTACACTTTACATACTATTCTCACTAAATACTTACACTTTACAATACTATTCTCATTAAATACTTACACTTTACAATACTATTCTCATTAAATACTTACACTTTACAATACTATTCTCATTAAATACTTACACTTTACAATACTATTCTCATTAAATACTTACACTTTACATACTATTCTCATTAAATATTTACACTTTACAATACTATTCTCATTAAATACTTACACTTTACAATACTATTCTCATTAAATACTTACACTTTACAATACTATTCTCATTAAATACTTACACTTTACAATACTATTCTCATTAAATACTTACACTTTACAATACTATTCTCATCAAATACTTACACTTTACAATACTATTCTCATTAAATACTTACACTTTACAATACTATTCTCATTAAATACTTACACTTTACAATACTATTCTCATTAAATACTTACACTTTACAATACTACTGTTATTAAATTCAGCATATTATAATTATTGGCAAATTTTTCATTGTAAGTTTTATTTTCTATGTTTTTTAATTTAAAGATTGTATGAAGTGGTTGAGACCTACAGTAAACTCCATTTGGTGGTGGAATATGCTAGTGGAGGGGAGCTCTTCAACAAGTTGACCACTGAAGGGAAAATGGCTGAACCTGAAGCTAAGGCAATTTTTGTACAAATTCTCTCAGCCGTTAAACACCTAGTAAGTTCTATTGTAATAAACTAACTACTGCCATTGGTAAAATGGTAATACTTTCTATATTTCTGTAAGTGATTTTATTGGGGTATTGTTTCTACTCATGAAAAAATATGACAACTAAAACCTGTTACGAAACAGCCTTTCATATCACGGGATGACCTAGGATTTTCTTGAAAGATACATGCAAGTTGAACCCTTTTCAACTAGAAATAAGCTAAGGTTATTTATTCGTTTTAAAACCAATTTTATAAAAGTCGAAGCATATTTTTTTATTTAACAAATAGCACTTTACCATCAATCATTATTTATAGTTTTGAAGTTACTTACAGTATCATTAAGTTGATAATTCTATTTCAATTTCTTTCTTGAATTTTGTAGTCCATTACATTCGGTGAACCTTAATGTTAAAGTGGTTAATCAATTTCTTTGCTATAGATACTATAGTGTAATCTTAGTTCTGTTTCGAAGCAATTGTTTTAATAAATAATAACCAAAAATACAGTCCTTACCTTGAATGACTAAATTAACAATAAGAAATTAGATACAGTATCATCTCATTAAGGCAGGCTTTGTTAACTCAGATCTCTTGTTGACCAAGATCAGTTTTGGTAGTTGCTGAAACACAAAGCATTTAAGTGTAATGTAGCGTACTACATTGCAATCATCTGTATTTTGAATCTGGATCTAAATTTGTTGACAAGACTGTACATATCGACTCGATGAGTTTTTTAACTAGTTTACATATTTGCATAAGTTACTTACTTACTAGCCAATGCCCACCCTTGGCTGTTGAGCCATTTGGTGATGCGCTGACCAGTAGAGACGAGCTGCCCGGCATACTTCTTCTTCTTCTTGAATGGAATGGTCAAGTGCCGGACATGCAGCGAGATGTTCTGCGTCCATTGTACTGTAGCCGCACAGTTGACAATGAGGTGTTGAGAGAACTTTGATGCGATTTAAATGGGCTGCCAGGTAATCATGGCCTGTTGCTAAATGATATTTGCATAAGTAAAAGATACATAATTACATAATTTGAGTTTTTCTGTAAGGCCAACATCAGTGACATTAAAGATTGGTTGGAAGAAGACAGTAGATGATCTATTTGAAACAGCAGGAGGTGCTTAGGTGTTTTTGTCTATTTCTGTGTAGGCCTACTTTTTATTTAAATGTAGTATGAAGTTCAGAAATGGTTTCAATATTCAATAAATGCGTAAACAATGCTGGATGTAACTGAATTTATTAAATACCTTGAAATGATGCGTTGAATTTTATATTTTTTATCAATAGAACCATTTACCAGGTACTTAATAGCAGTGGAAGCCCTTGTTCTTACATCAGTAGCAATACCAATAGTAGTAAATTAGTAATATTTATATACTATATATGAGATATATACTATACCTAACATTCAATAATTAAATATGCAAATTAAGGACACTAGAAATGAAACAGTTTCTAAAAAAACTTTTTTGTACTTTTATGAGTTTAGGTTGGCATCCCTGCAACCAATTTAGAACAATTAGCAGGAAAAAATTATTTTGTTTATAAAATCAAAATTCCATTTAATAATGGCATCTCCAATTGGGGTTTCCACATTATTTAAACATGTTCAGTGATACAGTTTTTGCTTACTGAAAGTAAAAAGAGGCTAAAATATTAACTCGGATGAATCATTACAAACCAAAGTTCAAAAGACATAGTATGGACGCACACCAGCTCACATGACAACAAGAAATTCAAAAGTCAATCAACAGCAGGAAAATTTATGTTAACTGTCTTTTAGTTGTGTTTGTGATTATTTGGAAGATCAGCTGACATTAAACAGTTTCTACTATTCATAGATGCTGGTAAACAAAGTCAGCAATAATGCAATAAAAAGGAAAAGGCTTGGTTTTGAAGAATATTTGGACTAAAAAAGGAAAAGGCTGGGATTATATTTGGTCTCAGACCTCTCAGCTGACCCAAAACACCATTGAAAAATGGTCTTGGAGATAACACTACATTCAGTGCATGCAGTCATTTTTCTTATAGTCCAGATTTAATCTCCTTTCATTTTCATTTCTTTGATCTACTTAAGGGGGCATTACATGCAAAAGTACTTTCTAACCATGAGGAGAATTTATGGGAAGTGACCAGACTACTTTGCATCAAGTTCGAAAAAAATTAAATCATTGTTGGGACTAGTGAATTAATAATGGTGATGATTACCTCGAGAAGAAATAATACCCTAATTATTATACGGGTCAACAAACAGAATGGTGTAAAGGTTTATTCTGAAAAAAAACATATTAAAATTTAACCCATTTTTTCTGTTTGGGTAACTTGACAATTTAGTAATACATAATTATTTATAATTGTTTTGTAATTACCAATTATAAAAATTATTATTTTAAAATTTTCAACAGCTGTATTAAGTGACATATTTTGAAAAAATCTTGAATATTCAAAATATGTAAGCAAAATATTCTACTGATTTTATTATGACATAAAGTGTATGTAGGATTATTTTGTACAATAATGTGACTTGACTTTTAAACATAAGAAATAAAAATCATATGGATAGTGATAATAGTGCATATAAAAATATAAAAGTTGATGCAATTTTTAGTAAAATTGAGAAATACTTTACTGCAAATATAATAGTCCTGTAAAATTAAGAAATACAGTGAAATACTTAAGTTGTTGCTTGCAGAAATAACCCCCACAATTTTCATTGGTTTGGTTACAGTGGGTGCTGTGTTACCCACATTAGCTTTAAAAGAGCCACAAAAATCAGGATCATTGGTTTTAAGTGTAAAATTAAAATGTGAATTGAGTAAATCTTAAACCATAGGGATAGATTTTCACAAGAAAGAGAAATTTTAAACTAATAAGAATGTACAATCACGTGTTCGGCTTGGCTACATAATAAGGTGATTGTCGGGAAAAGTATTTTGGGTAGGGCTGGTGTGAGGCGAACAGTTACAGGCCTGCTATGTGATATTACACAGGCATTATTAACCCCATTTGCCACATATTTACAATGTAAACCTCCTATTTATTACATCGTGGGTGGCCCTATTTATTAATGATTACAGTATGGGATTATAGTGATTAATATGGGTTTGTAAACATATTCTACTAGTTATTAAGTAGATTTAGATTGGGGACGAACGTAGACATCGGAAATGGCAATTTTATTTTATATTTATAGGGTTATTTTATAGTTTATAAATTTTCACTTTCCCATATTTTGGTAGGGGCTTGAGCCCCAAAGCCCCCCCCCCCCTTAAATCTGCCACTGTTTCTGATACAATAATATCTATACTCTAAATAGCAAGGACAGTACACAACACTTTCTCAATATAGTAATGCCTAGGTTCTGATAAACAATGTTTGTAAAAAAGTACATTTGTTTTAAGCTCGGTTTTTTCTTTCACAGATTGGATAGTCAGGTTTACTTTCTAAATTGTAAGTAGTAATTAAAATATGTTGCATCCTATAAAAATTTTATTGTTTAAATTTTTTTAAAGTATAAGGAGGATAGCGTTTTTTTTGTAATGACAGCTATACTAGAGTATCCTAGTCACCAAATCTAAACTCACACTTATTCCCTGAAGAAAACAGTAACAAAATAAGATTAGAAAGATTCCTAGAATCTAATGTATGAAGTATTGGGCTAAAGAGCTCCTGCAGACACTTAGCACTCACAATTTTATGTCCAGAAACATTTTTCCAAGTGCCCCCTTAAAGATTAATTATTGAAGGTCTCTCATGTATAAGCACACACACTCCATTATTGTTAAATATTATTGAGAGAGAGAGAGAGAGAGAGAGAAAGGAAGAAGGAGAGAGAAAGTGTGTGTGTGTGTGTGTGTGTGTGTGTGTGTGTGTGTGTGTGTGTGTGTGTGTGTGTGTGAGTGTGTGTGAGTGTGTGTGTATGTGTGCTTAATTTGTGTACATAATCTATAAAAAGGCTTCCAAGAGATAAATGTTTTTGCACCATTGAATGTTATTTTTAGTGTGAATTTACACCTAATGCTGTTTATTGTTATTATCTTGATTTCATTGATTAATTCAAAAAAAATTGCAATATGCTGCTGAGTTTTGAAAATGAAACAGTTTAGATACGTGTCAGCACAGTAAATTGCTATAGTTTATACTTAGCAATCAATTATCAATGCTTATCATTTTTAAATCAATTATTATCAATAATAACATCTTATTTCATTTGCCACATCTTTTTTAACAAACGATTTTTGTTTACATTTTAATAAGACCAAATACTCTTCCCATATAACATATCTAAATAGAAATAAACCACTTAGAATTTTAATAGTTAAGAATTTTTTTAATTTAATTTTTGTATTCTGTTTAGCATGAAAGAAACATTATCCACCGAGACATTAAAGCAGAGAATGTTTTCTGTGGGCCAAGAGGTGTTGTAAAGCTTGGAGACTTTGGCTTCAGTACTCAATTAGCCTCAGGTAAACAATACTTTTAACTCTTATTTCCTCTATAATAACAACATAGGTAATACTTTATTATAGTGGGAGCTATTTGTAAAGTACCTTGTCTAACTTAAATGACTTTAATCACCACCAGAACTAAAGCCATAGATGTGAAACAACAAAATCTTTGTGTATTTTCCATCTACATTATTGTATTATCTTTATACTTACGTTATATAAATTCCCACATTTCTTTTTTATGCAGGTTTAAAAACAAATTAAAATATTGTTCTATTTTGTCAATATACTCTAATTAACAGTCAAAATAAATATATGAATGTGACTTGCATGCAACTTTTTATAATATTCAATGCGTACTAATACTTTTTAATACATTTCAACATTTCTGATCAATGTTTTATTTGCATTATTCTACATAAAATGTTCTGATTTATTTTAAGATCAATGTTTTTTCACTAAAATTACTTTTTAATGGAAATTATAAGAACAAAATACAGATTGCAAAAGAAAGCGCTTTTTTCTATACCAATATACAGTTACATATTAAATTTTCCTATATAAATTTAGTTCTTAGCATGGCGAAAAATCTTAGTTTAGTAAATGTTAATTTATGTTATATTAAGATATTATCTTTGTTTTATAATTTACAATACTTTTCTATAAATGTGTATCTTATTATAAGTCCAATGTTTATATGATTTGGGGTTTGACTTTTGACATATTTTTACCTACATTATTTTGGACAACCTTCATTAATAATTCTAAAACAAGTTATCGTTTGTATCTAAACAATAATCTGACAAGATTAATAACTACAAGGAATCAAATTTAAAGAAATTATTGTAAATAAATAAAGACAAAATAGCAAAAATTATTATCTTCTGATTTCAGTTTTAATTTATATTTCACATCCACATATATTTATGAATAACATTAAACCTTTATATTTTATAATTAAAAATTACTTGACTAATTGAATACATAGGGAATACTTGCTGACACATTTCAAAACAATTGTTCGTTTTACGAAGCAAAGCCTGTACTGGCGGAATAGCCCGTTAGGTACAAAGATGTCGGAATAGATCTATGACTGTGGAAGGAGTGGCTTATTTTGGTTCTGCGCTATGTAATGAAAAAGAGAGTTGGCTTCAAAGTGTGTGTGGCCATTTAATATGTTTTCTTTATCTTTTGCGTAGTGTTTGTGTATCTCATATTTGTGTAAAGTTGTTAGTTTTTTACTTTGTTTTAATGTGTGTAGTATGTTTAAATTAGTGTGTATGTCTGTGTGTTCCGTGTTTTTTAGGTGTATTGTGTAGCTGGATTTAGGGTTTGTTCGCTTTCTTTGGGCAATGTGTTTTTCGAAGCATGTATAAAATGACCTACCTGTTTGGCCGATATAATAGCTGGGACAATCATTACATGTTAATTTGTAGATACCAGATAGTTTGTATTTGTCAGTTTGCTTATGAAAGGGTTGTATATGCTGTCTTTAAGTGTTTGTTGTTTTGCAAGATATTTGGTATTGAAGTTTTTTGAATGTGTGTGTATATTTTTGTTGTGGTAGGTGAGGGATATGTATTTGTTGTGTTTTTGTGTTGTTTGTCTGTGTGGCTGTTTGATGATGTTTGTGTTTAATTTTCATGAGTATGTTGTCTATATTTGTACATGGGTAGCGGTTTTGTTGGGCGATGTATTTTATTGTATTGTGTTCTTCGTCATAGTCTTTCTGTAGCATGGGTATATTGATTAGGCAACAGCGTGTTTGTGTTGTGTGGAGTGATTAGATGTATTATGTATGACAGTATCAGTAGTTGTTGGTTTTCTGTATATTTTGAAATTGTGTTTGGTGATGGTAAGGTCTAGAAAGTTTACTTTATTGTTTCCTTCTAATTCGAGGGTAAATGTAAGGTTTTGGTGTATGGTATTAATGTAATTGTATAGTTGTTTGATTTGCCATTTGTTGCCGTTGTATAATATTAAAATGTCATCTACATATCTATGGTAATAAATTATTTTTTGTGTATGATTTTTAATCTGTAAAATGTAATGTTGATCATTGTGATGTAGGAATATTTCTGCTAGGATGCCTGAGATGGGGGAGGCCGTCTTTCTGTGTGTAAAATTTGTGTTGGTATGTGAAGTAGTTTTGTGATGTGATGAGTTTGGTGAATGTTATGATTTCGTGTATGAGTTTATGTGGAGTTTTGTTTGCTGTGAGCATGTTTTTTAGTATTTAGAGTGTTTGTTTTATGGACACATTAGTGTATAGGTTTTTTACTTCACATACCAATACAAATTTTACACACAGAAAGACGGCCTCCCAATGGGCTCCCCCATTGCAGGCATCCTAGTAGAAATATTCCTACATCACATTAAAAAACAATACATTTTACAGAACAACAATCATACACAAAAAATAATTTATTACTATAGATATGTAGACAACATTTTAATACAATACAACCGCAATAAACGACAAATCATACAACTACACAATTACATTAATACCATACACCAAAACCTAACATTTACCCTCGAATTAGAAGAAAACAATAAAATAAACTTCCTAAACCTTACCATCACCAAACACAACACCAGACATAATTTCAAAATATACAGAAATCCAACAACTACCGATATTGTCATACATAATACAAATATACGCATGCTACACTATGCTAAGACTATGACGAAGAACTCAATACAATAAAATACATCGCTCAATAAAACCGCTACCCACAAACAATCATAGACAACATACTCATGAAAATAAAACACAAACATCATCAAACAGCCACGCAGAGATACCACACACAAAATCACAAATACATATCCCTCACCTACCATGACAAAAATACACACAAAACAGCCTCCACATTAAAAAAAACTTCAATACCAAATATCTTACAAAACAACAATAATATACAACCCTTTCATAAACAAACGGACAAACAAATAAACAAACTAACCGGTATCTACAAATTAACATGTAATGATTGTCCCAACTATTATATCGGCCAAACAGGTACGTCATTTTATACACACTTCGAAGAACACATTGCCCAAAGAAAGCAAACACACCCTAAATCCAGCTACGCAATACACCTAAAAAACACGCAACACACACGCATGGATATACACACTAATTTAAACATACTCCACACATTAAAACAAAGTGAAAAACTAACAATTTTAGAAAAATATAGATATACAAGCATTCCGCATCAGATAAAGAAGACATATTAAATAATCACACACACTTTGAGGCCAACTCGCTTTTTCATTACATAGCGCACAACTAAAATAAGTCACCCTTTTCCACAGTCTTAATCTATTCCGCTATCTTTTGATAGAAGTCACCTTAAGGTGTGTCCAACACTATCAAAGACAACTGAAGATGAACGAAACTGGGAAGCACTAGGTTTATTACAGAGTGTATAACTAATGTTATTTTGTACTTGCCATTAGAATAAATAAATAAATAAATCTTTGTACCTAACGTGTTATGCCGCCAGTGGAGGTTTTGCTTCGTAAAAGGAAAGATTGTTTTGATACGTATCAGCAAGTAAGCCCTACGTATTCACTTAGTTATGTAATTTTTAATTATAGTATAATCAGTGAATTCAAGATGATTACATTAAGAAACTTTATATTTTTTTAAACAAATTCATTTTATATGATAAATACAGTGAGTGATTTTATATCCAGGTCATGATGAACTCTTAAAAACATTTTGTGGTTCTCCACCTTACGCAGCACCAGAGTTATTTTGTGATGCATCCTACATTGGGGCTCCTGTGGATATCTGGGCTTTGGGAGTTCTGTTATTTTTTACCACAACTGGTCACATGCCCTTCCCAGCAGATTCAATCGCTGGCCTAAAGCGAAGTATTCTTCTTGGAGTTATAACATCACCTGCACATCTATCTCTTCCTTGTAGGACACTTATAAGTTAGTATTTTCACTTAATAAAATTTAAAAGTAAAAGTTTTTTATTTTATCTTAATAGTTCTAGAGCAGTTCTCTATACTTTGTTTTAGAAACATTGTTATATCTCTATAATACGGTTTACCTCTACCCTATTTAGAAACAATATGAGAAATTTTTATTAATATAATAATACCTACAAAAAAGACTGATAAAATACTGAATAGACAAAATTTATAAAATTGACTAAAATTGGTCATTAAGTGTGGAGTGTGTCTAGAATTGATTGTATATTTCATAGTATTCGGGTTTATGGTTTTGGCTGTTTTTATTTATTCTATTTAGAATTTGTTAGTTTGATGTTATTTTTGTGTAATTCAGAACACCATGGGTATGAGCTGTTCAAAAAAGTTTTGTTAGTGCTTTTATGGTAATGAGTGTAAAATGGCTTTGCCTTTTTGCCTATATAGAAAGTGGAACACGAATTGCAAGTTAGTTTGTATATGTGGCAGCAGATGATGTATATAAATGTATATATGATTATGAATATATATGTTTGTATATGAATATCTTTATTTCTAATGTTGGGTTTAAATTGTTTGTTGATGGTATGGTGTGTGGGCTAAGCTATTTTGTAATTAAATTTTTGAAATGTGTTGGCTAGTTAATGAGTTTTAGATATGGGTAGTGTCATGAATTTTTGGGTTTGTCAAGGAATTTTTTGTTAAGAACACCACCAAAATTTAAACACCATAAAACATATATATCACAAGCTAATGGATATAGTACATACATTATTATTAAACTATATTAATGCCTGAAAAAAAACTCTTTCTTTGTACTTTGTTTTGCAAACATTGCATTACACTCTTATAAAGTTCAGAGTTCACAGTTCTTTCCCTTGGAACGAACTCAATTTTGTCTGATATGTCTTTTTAGGGCAATGAGATGTACAGGATTTTCATTGGTCTCAGGGTCATATCCAAAGACTCAACTTTCATCTCCAGATAATATTTTGGCTATGAAGTCCGGATCTGCATGAAGACGATCCTTCGAACTGAAGCACCATTTTCCTTCTGTTCATAACTTAAAAGTCTAGGAACAAATTTTCTACTCACTTGTCTTGTTTGGAAATTATTGGTTAAAATGCTTTGAACAGAACTGTTCAAGATATTAAAATCTTTTGATACCTCTCGAATAGTCATTCGCCTGTTTGAACGAACCATTTTTGTTTTACTTTTTACGTGTTGTCATCTGATTTTAAAGGTTAATGAACGTCCCGAATGCTGCTAGTCTTTAACTGACTCATTTCCGCTTTTAATTCTATCATACTACTTCTACACAGTCTTCAGAGCTACCCCATTAGATTTTAACATTTCATGAGCTTTTTTGGCATTTTTTTGCAACTTAAAATAAAACATTTGTTGATTCCATCTTGGCGTGAGATACTAGTAATCACTTACACTTTTAAAATGTTAAAAACTTGCCTATAGTAGCACTTACTTTGCTTGTTGAGGACGGCCGTTTCGGGAGATGTGTCCCTTTGTCAACTCAGACCATAACTCCATAAGAGTTATGGTCTGAGTTGACAAAGGGACACATCTCCCAAAATGGCCGTCCTCAACAAGCAAAGTAAGTGCTACTATAGGCAAGTTTTTAACATTTTAAAAGTGTAAGTTAAAATAAAACTTAATATGAATGGGTTGTTTGAAATCCATGATGCGCGGCAGACACGATTTACAGGACCTCAATCTATCGGCTCTGGAAGTCAACTGGCAAGCTCCAACATGTTGAAACTTGTCGCTGCCTGTCTTAACAATCAAGCTACTAGGCAAATTACATCAAATGAATGTAGCGTCAGCAGTTCACCATATTCATTCACCATATTTTTGATAACACCAGTATATATATATATATATATATATATATATATATATATATATATATATATATATATATACATATATATATATATGTATATATATATATATATATATATATATATATATATATATATATATATATGTATATATATATATATATATATATATATATATATGTATATATATATATATATATATATATATATATATATATATATATATATATATATAATTTAAGTGAATACAAAAAAACAGTGTATACATACTTTATGTATATGGAAGATTAACTTTTCCATTTACTCTTCTAGATCTAACAACCTCAATGGTGTTTAGAAAGGAATACATTTAGTCTAGTTATACATTTTTAACTTTTCTCCATTTCTTGTTCTCATTTCTTTTAGGACCATACGTTCATTTAAAATTAAATTTTTATTAATTTGACTACCTTTAAAATGTCATTATTACACACCAATAATAAATACCAGGTAAAATATCCTCATTAATTTTAATGTTCAGTTTCTAAGAATATTAAAACAAGTTAACTAACTACTATTCATAACTGTATTGTTATGATACCTAATAATATAGGCAGAGAATAAATTTGATTGTGCTATACAATATTTAGTTTACCCAGTAATATTGCTGGAAAATGAATTTTGTTACAATAAAATTGTGAGCTTGAATTTTATTTTGTGAACTCCAAATATATGCTAAAATTGGCATATTAATATTAGCCTTTTTAAATGTCAGTACTTGCTAAAACATTAACAAAATTTGTCTTTTAATAATGAGTAGAAACATTTTAAAAACATAAATCATATTTCATGACGTGTTGATTTTTCACACTCGATTTTTTTTTTAGCAACCATAACTTTATTTTTTTAATTTCAGGAGCAATTCTTCGCCAAACTCCATCTGATCGCTTAAAAATAGATCAAATATTTTCATCAGAATGGTTAAAAGGAGTACTTGTTCCTGGTGGTGTGTGTGAACCATGGAGTATGCTACCAACTTTTGCTCCTGAAGACAAATTAAATTCTTTAGAAAAACAAGCCAGAGAAAGGTTAAACCACTTGGGAATTACTTCAGAAATGTTGGAAGAACATGTTACGCAAAGCGCTCGCAGTCCTGTAATTGCAACCTACCGTATAGTCATCCACAGGCTACAGAATAATGCCCAGTTGCCACCGATAACACCTGTAAAGACACCTCGATCTCGTACTTGTGTATTGTTGTAACTTGATTGTATATGATATACATTTAATCAGGACTAAATAATAAATATGTAAACCAAAGAGATATTAACTAACTATCCATATTATTAGCAATTGTAAAACAATTTAAATTTTAAACCAAGTTTATTATCTTTGTCATCTACTTACTTTTAAACCTTTGCAGTGAATCAGAAAAACTATTTCAATATTATTTTTTTTCTTAAACAAAAACTACAAAATGCATAATTCAGTAGCTTTGTTGTTTGTTGTTTGTAGATATCTTCATACATTATCCTGATAAAGATAGCGAAACACATTTGTTTTAGATACCTACTAAGACAGAAAGCTTATTACTGTACTTGGCATGCTCTGTCTCAAAAATAAATGGCATGGTTTATAAATATACTTATTATTTTTTTAAATT
>JBAIZL010000002.1:44849181-44876681 GCA_036971475.1 Prosapia bicincta
TAGTTTATGACTATCCAAACTTTGAATTTAGTAAATTTGTTAAAACTTACTGAGACAGAACGTATTTGATCTATGTCAAAATACCTATATTTCAAGAAAATCAATTTAAGAATAGCATCAACGGTCTTTGAGTAATTAACCCGAGAAAACGAGTAATTTTCGACTTTTGCGAGATAAGAAGGGGTAACCCTTGAAATTATCCTAAATTTCAATGAAAAATCGGATTTTGAGTTACATACATAGATTGAAATGAATTAAATGGTAACACATGATTTCATATTTCAGTTGATTTTGTGATATAAGTTATGTTGTAAAACAATTGTTTTTAAACACGTAGATTATGTTACATTATTTATTGAACATTGTTGAGGAAAAAGGTTATTATTATATAGTTTTCATCAACTAAGATTCACAGGAAGTAATATACTACAAAGTTCAAGAGTTTTGATCAGTTAATAAATATATAAAATTATTTTAATTTCGGTATTTACAATACAAATAACTCAATATAACGTTAAGAATAAGTTATGTATTTTCATTTTTACAAGAAAAATGTAAACGTTTTGCTTTCATTTGGTATAGAAAAAAGCTGGTTGTGATGAATAATTAAAATATATGACTGTTTTTAAAATGCCTTTTATATTGCTGCTTTCACATGTAGTCTGGATGTGTTTTATCATTTTAAAAGCGTAAAACTCTTAATCCATCAGCCATATCAGACTTAAATTTTTGTCATTTTGTTTATTTATTGCTTTTTCATCATTATAAGTATAGAAAAGTGTAAAAAAAAGAAATAATAGACTTTTTTCAAAATACCTATATTTCAAGAAAATAAATTATTATACACATCTGAAGATGGGAAATCATTAACGAAACAACTTGTGAAAATTTGAGTTCGATATCTTTAACGGTTTATGAATTATACGCGTTTAAAGTGATAAATATACAGCCTGATTTTACATTTCCAGGTTTGCACGATGCAAGCCCTTTTTAAAACAGTCATATCTCTGTCAATATTCAGCCAAACAAGATGTTTCTTATACGAAACGAAAGACGAAAGTCTATATTTTTATTCAGAGTTTTAAGTTTAAGAATACCATCAACGGTCTTTGAGTAATTGGCCCGAGAAAATGAGTAATTTTCGACTTTTGCGAAATAAGAAGGGGTAAGTAACCCTTGAAATTATCCTAAATTTCAATGAAAAATCAGATTTTGAGTTACATACATAGATAGAAGCAGCTTCTAACGTAGATTGACGTGGTGCCAATAGTTTTTCAAAATTTTGCCTTGTTATTGAGTTATTGGCATTTTTGTGTAAGTAAATTATAGTTACGATGTACTGACAGGTGCTGCTACAAGCGGATTTCTGTTGAACTATTAAACACACGAATGCTTTAAACAGCACTAAAAAATAAAATTACTAGATTTATAGAGCCAATTACTCAAAACCCGTTATATATTCCTTAACATTGAAGACAAAAAATGATAAAATAGATATTCCTCTTTCATTCAGTGTAAAAAAATTCTTGATGTGAAAGAAATTTAAAGAATAATGTCGGTTTGAAAAGTACCCTGCATCTCGTTGCTTTCAAATATATTCCAGCTGTTCTTATCACCTCAAAAGCGTATAACTCTTAAACAGTACTAGTTATCGGCATGACACATGCCCCATGTATCAAGATAGTAGGAAAAATGGCAGAAATGAAGTATGAAACTTGACGACAATAGTATTTACCATGATTCTAGGACGTTGAGTTCAAACACCTAGATTCATGTTTACAACATAACATGTGTGTTACGGTAATTGCTAAACCGCAAAATGAAGGGGCCAAGTTCACATAATATTGATATAACTGTTACTTGCATTGGCTCTGTCGACAACCAAATGTTTTCAAAACATGTGAAATATTTCACCCATCCTAAAGCCTCCGATAGAGAGTCTGTTTATATTTACGTAAGCGATCCTGCACACGTGATCCCATCATTCCTCTTTATTCTACCTCACCTCCTACCCTCAGGTAATATGTTTATGCAACTATAGCTGCAGACATCTTTAATGTAATTTTGTTTTAATTTACAAAAAAAATAAATATTGTTTTGATATTGTAAGAAATAGCTGTTTCAAGTGAAACTTTATGTAGCGACGCCTACATAAAGTTATTGGAAGGATATAACAATTTCACGTCAGTATATTTTCCGTCAGGTTACGCTATGAATCACATCAAAATGAATTAAATGGTAACACATGATTTCATATTTCAGTTGCTTTTGTGATATAAGTTATGTTGTAAAACAATTGTTTTTAAACACGTAGATTATGTTACATTATTTATTGAACATTGTTGAGGAAAAAGGTTATTATTAAATATTTTTCATCAACTAAGTTTCACAGGAAGTAATATACTACAAAGTTCAAGAGTTTTGATCAGTTATTAAATATATAAAATTATTTTAATTTCGGTATTTACAATACGAATAACTCAATATAACGATAAGAATAAGTTATGTATTTTCATTTCTACAAGAAAAATGTAAATGTTTTGGTTTCATTTGGTATAGAAAAAAGCTGGTTGTGATGAATAATTAAAATATACGACTGTTTTTAAAATGCCTTTTATATTGCTGCTTTCACATGTAGTCTGGATGTGTTTTATCATTTTAAAAGCGTAAAACTCTTAATCCATCAGCCATATCAGACTTAAATTTTTGTCATTTTGTTTATTTATTGCTTTTTCATCATTATAAGTATAGAAAAGTGTAAAAAAAAGAAATAATAGACTTTTTTCAAAATACCTATATTTCAAGAAAATAAATTATTATACACATCTGAAGATGGGAAATCATTAACGAAACAACTTGTGAAAATTTGAGTTCGATATCTTTAACGGTTTATGAATTATAGGCGTTTAAAGTGATAAATATACAGCCTGATTTTACATTTCCAGGTTTGCACGATGCAAGCCCTTTTTAAAACAGTCATATCTCTGTCAATATTCAGCCAAACAAGATGTTTCTTATACGAAACGAAAGACGAAAGTCTATATTTTTATTCAGAGTTTTAAGTTTAAGAATACCATCAACGGTCTTTGAGTAATTGGCCCGAGAAAATGAGTAATTTTCGACTTTTGCGAAATAAGAAGGGCCTTGAAATTATCCTAAATTTCAATGAAAAATCAGATTTTGAGTTACATACATAGATAGAAGCAGCTTCTAATGTAGATTGACGTGGTGCCAATAGTTTTTCAAAATTTTGCCTTGTTATTGAGTTATTGGCATTTTTGTGTAAGTAAATTATAGTTACGATGTACTGACAGGTGCTGCTACAAGCGGATTTCTGTTGAACTATTAAACACACGAATGCTTTAAACAGCACTAAAAAATAAAATTACTAGATTTATAGAGCCAATTACTCAAAACCCGTTATATATTCCTTAACATTGAAGACAAAAAATGATAAAATAGATATTCCTCTTTCATTCAGTGTAAAAAAATTCTTGATGTGAAAGAAATTTAAAGAATAATGTCGGTTTGAAAAGTACCCTGCATCTCGTTGCTTTCAAATATATTCCAGCTGTTCTTATCACCTCAAAAGCGTATAACTCTTAAACAGTACTAGTTATCGGCATGACACATGCCCCATGTATCAAGATAGTAGGAAAAATGGCAGAAATGAAGTATGAAACTTGACGACAATAGTATTTACCATGATTCTAGGACGTTGAGTTCAAACACCTAGATTCATGTTTACAACATAACAGGTGTGTTACGGTAATTGCTAAACCGCAAAATGAAGGGGCCAAGTTCACATAATATTGATATAACTGTTACTTGCATTGGCTCTGTCGACAACCAAATGTTTTCAAAACATGTGAAATATTTCACCCATCCTAAAGCCTCCGATAGAGAGTCTGTTTATATTTACGTAAGCGATCCTGCACACGTGATCCCATCATCCCTCTTTATTCTACCTCACCTCCTACCCTCAGGTAATATGTTTATGCAACTATAGCTGCAGACATCTTTAATGTAATTTTGTTTTAATTTACAAAAAAAATAAATATTGTTTTGATATTGTAAGAAATAGCTGTTTCAAGTGAAACTTTATGTAGCGACGCCTACATAAAGTTATTGGAAGGATATAACAATTTCACGTCAGTATATTTTCCGTCAGGTTACGCTATGAATCACATCAAAATGAATTAAATGGTAACACATGATTTCATATTTCAGTTGATTTTGTGATATAAGTTATGTTGTAAAACAATTGTTTTTAAACACGTAGATTATGTTACATTATTTATTGAACATTGTTGAGGAAAAAGGTTATTATTAAATATTTTTCATCAACTAAGTTTCACAGGAAGTAATATACTACAAAGTTCAAGAGTTTTGATCAGTTAATAAATATATAAAATTATTTTAATTTCGGTATATACAATACGAATAACTCAATATAACGATAAGAATAAGTTATGTATTTTCATTTCTACAAGAAAAATGTAAATGTTTTGCTTTCATTTGGTATAGAAAAAAGCTGGTTGTGATGAATAATTAAAATATACGACTGTTTTTAAAATGCCTTTTATATTGCTGCTTTCACATGTAGTCTGGATGTGTTTTATCATTTTAAAAGCGTAAAACTCTTAATCCATCAGCCATATCAGACATAAATTTTTGTCATTTTGTTTATTTATTGCTTTTTCATCATTATAAGTATAGAAAAGTGTAAAAAAAAGAAATAATAGACTTTTTTCAAAATACCTATATTTCAAGAAAATAAATTATTATACACATCTGAAGATGGGAAATCATTAACGAAACAACTTGTGAAAATTTGAGTTCGATATCTTTAACGGTTTATGAATTATACGCGTTTAAAGTGATAAATATACAGCCTGATTTTACATTTCCAGGTTTGCACGATGCAAGCCCTTTTTAAAACAGTCATATCTCTGTCAATATTCAGCCAAACAAGATGTTTCTTATACGAAACGAAAGACGAAAGTCTATATTTTTATTCAGAGTTTTAAGTTTAAGAATACCATCAACGGTCTTTGAGTAATTGGCCCGAGAAAATGAGTAATTTTCGACTTTTGCGAAATAAGAAGGGGTAACCCTTGAAATTATCCTAAATTTCAATGAAAAATCAGATTTTGAGTTACATACATAGATAGAAGCAGCTTCTAACGTAGATTGACGTGGTGCCAATAGTTTTTCAAAATTTTGCCTTGTTATTGAGTTATTGGCATTTTTGTGTAAGTAAATTATAGTTACGATGTACTGACAGGTGCTGCTACAAGCGGATTTCTGTTGAACTATTAAACACACGAATGCTTTGAACAGCACTAAAAAATAAAGTTACTAGATTTATAGAGTCAATTACTCAAAACCCGTTATATATTCCTTAACATTGAAGACAAAAAATGATAATATAGATATTCCTCTTTCATTCAGTGTAAAAAAATTCTTGATGTGAAAGAAATTTAAAGAATAATGTCGGTTTGAAAAGTACCCTGCATCTCGTTGCTTTCAAATATATTCCAGCTGTTCTTATCACCTCAAAAGCGTATAACTCTTAAACAGTACTAGTTATCGGCATGACATATGCCCCATGTATCAAGATAGTAGGAAAAATGGCAGAAATGAAGTATGAAACTTGACGACAATAGTATTTACCATGATTCTAGGACGTTGAGTTCAAACACCTAGATTCAGGTTTACAACATAACAGGTGTGTTACGGTAATTGCTAAACCGCAAAATGAAGGGGCCAAGTTCACATAATATTGATATAACTGTTACTTGCATTGGCTCTGTCGACAACCAAATGTTTTCAAAACATGAGAAATATTTCACCCATCCTAAAGCCTCCGATAGAGAGTCTGTTTATATTTACGTAAGCGATCCTGCACACGTGATCCCATCATCCCTCTTTATTCTACCTCACCTCCTACCCTCAGGTAATATGTTTATGCAACTATAGCTGCAGACATCTTTAATGTAATTTTGTCTTAATTTACAAAAAAAATAAATATTGTTTTGATATTGTAAGAAATAGCTGTTTCAAGTGAAACTTTATGTAGCGACGCCTACATAAAGTTATTGGAAGGATATAACAATTTCACGTCAGTATATTTTATGTCAGGTTACGCTATGAATCACATCAAAGTGAATTAAATGGTAACACATGATTTCATATTTCAGTTGATTTTGTGATATAAGTTATGTTGTAAAACAATTGTTTTTAAACACGTAGGTTATGTTACATTATTTATTGAACATTGTTGAGGAAAAAGGTTATTATTAAATATTTTTCATCAACTAAGTTTCACAGGAAGTAATATACTACAAAGTTCAAGAGTTTTGATCAGTTATTAAATATATAAAATTATTTTAATTTCGGTATTTACAATACGAATAACTCAATATAACGATAAGAATAAGTTATGTATTTTCATTTCTACAAGAAAAATGTAAATGTTTTGCTTTCATTTGGTATAGAAAAAAGCTGGTTGTGATGAATAATTAAAATATACGACTGTTTTTAAAATGCCTTTTATATTGCTGCTTTCACATGTAGTCTGGATGTGTTTTTACATTTTAAAAGCGTAAAACTCTTAATCCATCAGCCATATCAGACATAAATTTTTGTCATTTTGTTTATTTATTGCTTTTTTATCATTATAAGTATAGAAAAGTGTAAAAAAAAGAAATAATAGACTTTTTTCAAAATACCTATATTTCAAGAAAATAAATTATTATACACATCTGAAGATGGGAAATCATTAACGAAACAACTTGTGAAAATTTGAGTTCGATATCTTTAACGGTTTATGAATTATAGGCGTTTAAAGTGATAAATATACAGCCTGATTTTACATTTCCAGGTTTGCACGATGCAAGCCCTTTTTAAAACAGTCATATCTCTGTCAATATTCAGCCAAACAAGATGTTTCTTATACGAAACGAAAGACGAAAGTCTATATTTTTATTCAGAGTTTTAAGTTTAAGAATACCATCAACGGTCTTTGAGTAATTGGCCCGAGAAAATGAGTAATTTTCGACTTTTGCGAAATAAGAAGGGGTAACCCTTGAAATTATCCTAAATTTCAATGAAAAATCAGATTTTGAGTTACATACATAGATAGAAGCAGCTTCTAACGTAGATTGACGTGGTGCCAATAGTTTTTCAAAATTTTGCCTTGTTATTGAGTTATTGGCATTTTTGTGTAAGTAAATTATAGTTACGATGTACTGACAGGTGCTGCTACAAGCGGATTTCTGTTGAACTATTAAACACACGAATGCTTTAAACAGCACTAAAAAATAAAATTACTAGATTTATAGAGCCAATTACTCAAAACCCGTTATATATTCCTTAACATTGAAGACAAAAAATGATAATATAGATATTCCTCTTTCATTTAGTGTAAAAAAATTCTTGATGTGAAAGAAATTTAAAGAATAATGTCGGTTTGAAAAGTACCCTGCATCTCGTTGCTTTCAAATATATTCCAGCTGTTCTTATCACCTCAAAAGCGTATAACTCTTAAACAGTACTAGTTATCGGCATGACACATGCCCCATGTATCAAGATAGTAGGAAAAATGGCAGAAATGAAGTATGAAACTTGACGACAATAGTAGTTACCATGATTCTAGGACGTTGAGTTCAAACACCTAGATTCATGTTTACAACATAACAGGTGTGTTATGATAATTGCTAGACCGCCAAATGTAGTGGCCAAGTTCACATAATATTGATATAACTGTTACTTGCATTGGCTCTGTCGACAAACAAATGTTTTCAGAACATGTGAAATATTTCACCCATCCTAAAGCCTCCGATAGAGAGTCTGTTTATATTTACGTAAGCGATCCTGCACACGTGATCCCATCATCCCTCTTTATTCTACCTCACCTCCTACCCTCAGGTAATATGTTTATGCAACTATAGCTGCAGACATCTTTAATGTAATTTTGTTTTAATTTACAAAAAAAATAAATATTGTTTTGATATTGTAAGAAATAGCTGTTTCAAGTGAAACTTTATGTAGCGACGCCTAGATAAAGTTATGGGAAGGATATAACAATTTCGCGTCAGTATATTTTCCGTCAGGTTACGCAATGAATCACATCAAAGTGAATTAAATGGTAACACATGATTTTATATTTCAGTTGCTTTTGTGATATAAGTTATGTTGTAAAACAATTGTTTTTAAACACGTAGATTATGTTACATTATTTATTGAACATTGTTGAGGAAAAAGGTTATTATTAAATATTTTTCATCAACTAAGTTTCACAGGAAGTAATATACTACAAAGTTCAAGAGTTTTGATCAGTTAATAAATATATAAAATTATTTTAATTTCGGTATATACAATACGAATAACTCAATATAACGATAAGAATAAGTTACGTATTTTCATTTCTACAAGAAAAATGTAAATGTTTTGCTTTCATTTGGTATAGAAAAAAGCTGGTTGTGATGAATAATTAAAATATACGACTGTTTTTAAAATGCCTTTTATATTGCTGCTTTCACATGTAGTCTGGATGTGTTTTATCATTTTAAAAGCGTAAAACTCTTAATCCATCAGCCATATCAGACATAAATTTTTGTCATTTTGTTTATTTATTGCTTTTTTATCATTATAAGTATAGAAAAGTGTAAAAAAAAGAAATAATAGACTTTTTTCAAAATACCTATATTTCAAGAAAATAAATTATTATACATCTCTGAAGATGGGAAATCATTAACGAAACAACTTGTGAAAATTTGAGTTCGATATCTTTAACGGTTTATGAATTATACGCGTTTAAAGTGATAAATATACAGCCTGATTTTACATTTCCAGGTTTGCACGATGCAAGCCCTTTTTAAAACAGTCATATCTCTGTCAATATTCAGCCAAACAAGATGTTTCTTATACGAAACGAAAGACGAAAGTCTATATTTTTATTCAGAGTTTTAAGTTTAAGAATACCATCAACGGTCTTTGAGTAATTGGCCCGAGAAAATGAGTAATTTTCGACTTTTGCGAAATAAGAAGGGGTAACCCTTGAAATTATCCTAAATTTCAATGAAAAATCAGATTTTGAGTTACATACATAGATAGAAGCAGCTTCTAACGTAGATTGACGTGGTGCCAATAGTTTTTCAAAATTTTGCCTTGTTATTGAGTTATTGGCATTTTTGTGTAAGTAAATTATAGTTACGATGTACTGACAGGTGCTGCTACAAGCGGATTTCTGTTGAACTATTAAACACACGAATGCTTTAAACAGCACTAAAAAATAAAATTACTAGATTTATAGAGCCAATTACTCAAAACCCGTTATATATTCCTTAACATTGAAGACAAAAAATGATAATATAGATATTCCTCTTTCATTTAGTGTAAAAAAATTCTTGATGTGAAAGAAATTTAAAGAATAATGTCGGTTTGAAAAGTACCCTGCATCTCGTTGCTTTCAAATATATTCCAGCTGTTCTTATCACCTCAAAAGCGTATAACTCTTAAACAGTACTAGTTATCGGCATGACACATGCCCCATGTATCAAGATAGTAGGAAAAATGGCAGAAATGAAGTATGAAACTTGACGACAATAGTAGTTACCATGATTCTAGGACGTTGAGTTCAAACACCTAGATTCATGTTTACAACATAACAGGTGTGTTATGATAATTGCTAGACCGCCAAATGTAGTGGCCAAGTTCACATAATATTGATATAACTGTTACTTGCATTGGCTCTGTCGACAAACAAATGTTTTCAGAACATGTGAAATATTTCACCCATCCTAAAGCCTCCGATAGAGAGTCTGTTTATATTTACGTAAGCGATCCTGCACACGTGATCCCATCATCCCTCTTTATTCTACCTCACCTCCTACCCTCAGGTAATATGTTTATGCAACTATAGCTGCAGACATCTTTAATGTAATTTTGTCTTAATTTACAAAAAAAATAAATATTGTTTTGATATTGTAAGAAATAGCTGTTTCAAGTGAAACTTTATGTAGCGACGCCTACATAAAGTTATTGGAAGGATATAACAATTTCACGTCAGTATATTTTATGTCAGGTTACGCTATGAATCACATCAAAGTGAATTAAATGGTAACACATGATTTCATATTTCAGTTGATTTTGTGATATAAGTTATGTTGTAAAACAATTGTTTTTAAACACGTAGGTTATGTTACATTATTTATTGAACATTGTTGAGGAAAAAGGTTATTATTAAATATTTTTCATCAACTAAGTTTCACAGGAAGTAATATACTACAAAGTTCAAGAGTTTTGATCAGTTATTAAATACATAAAATTATTTTAATTTCGGTATTTACAATACGAATAACTCAATATAACGATAAGAATAAGTTATGTATTTTCATTTCTACAAGAAAAATGTAAATGTTTTGCTTTCATTTGGTATAGAAAAAAGCTGGTTGTGATGAATAATTAAAATATACGACTGTTTTTAAAATGCCTTTTATATTGCTGCTTTCACATGTAGTCTGGATGTGTTTTATCATTTTAAAAGCGTAAAACTCTTAATCCATCAGCCATATCAGACTTAAATTTTTGTCATTTTGTTTATTTATTGCTTTTTTATCATTATAAGTATAGAAAGTGTAAAAAAAAGAAATAATAGACTTTTTTCAAAATACCTATATTTCAAGAAAATAAATTATTATACACATCTGAAGATGGGAAATCATTAACGAAACAACTTGTGAAAATTTGAGTTCGATATCTTTAACGGTTTATGAATTATACGCGTTTAAAGTGATAAATATACAGCCTGATTTTACATTTCCAGGTTTGCACGATGCAAGCCCTTTTTAAAACAGTCATATCTCTGTCAATATTCAGCCAAACAAGATGTTTCTTATACGAAACGAAAGACGAAAGTCTATATTTTTATTCAGAGTTTTAAGTTTA
Organism: Prosapia bicincta; assembly: GCA_036971475.1. Taxonomy (NCBI): domain Eukaryota; kingdom Metazoa; phylum Arthropoda; class Insecta; order Hemiptera; family Cercopidae; genus Prosapia; species Prosapia bicincta. The sequence continues at coordinate 44,860,135 of JBAIZL010000002.1, forward strand.
AGAATACCATCAACGGTCTTTGAGTAATTGGCCCGAGAAAATGAGTAATTTTCGACTTTTGCGAAATAAGAAGGGGTAACCCTTGAAATTATCCTAAATTTCAATGAAAAATCAGATTTTGAGTTACATACATAGATAGAAGCAGCTTCTAACGTAGATTGACGTGGTGCCAATAGTTTTTCAAAATTTTGCCTTGTTATTGAGTTATTGGCATTTTTGTGTAAGTAAATTATAGTTACGATGTACTGACAGGTGCTGCTACAAGCGGATTTCTGTTGAACTATTAAACACACGAATGCTTTGAACAGCACTAAAAAATAAAATTACTAGATTTATAGAGTCAATTACTCAAAACCCGTTATATATTCCTTAACATTGAAGACAAAAAATGATAATATAGATATTCCTCTTTCATTCAGTGTAAAAAAATTCTTGATGTGACAGAAATTTAAAGAATAATGTCGGTTTGAAAAGTACTCTGCATCTCGTTGCTTTCAAATATATTCCAGCTGTTCTTATCACCTCAAAAGCGTATAACTCTTAAACAGTACTAGTTATCGGCATGACATATGCCCCATGTATCAAGATAGTAGGAAAAATGGCAGAAATGAAGTATGAAACTTGACGACAATAGTATTTACCATGATTCTAGGACGTTGAGTTCAAACACCTAGATTCATGTTTACAACATAACAGGTGTGTTACGGTAATTGCTAAACCGCAAAATGAAGGGGCCAAGTTCACATAATATTGATATAACTGTTACTTGCATTGGCTCTGTCGACAACCAAATGTTTTCAAAACATGTGAAATATTTCACCCATCCTAAAGCCTCCGATAGAGAGTCTGTTTATATTTACGTAAGCGATCCTGCACACGTGATCCCATCATCCCTCTTTATTCTACCTCACCTCCTACCCTCAGGTAATATGTTTATGCAACTATAGCTGCAGACATCTTTAATGTAATTTTGTTTTAATTTACAAAAAAAATAAATATTGTTTTGATATTGTAAGAAATAGCTGTTTCAAGTGAAACTTTATGTAGCGACGCCTACATAAAGTTATTGGAAGGATATAACAATTTCACGTCAGTATATTTTCCGTCAGGTTACGCTATGAATCACATCAAAGTGAATTAAATGGTAACACATGATTTCATATTTCAGTTGATTTTGTGATATAAGTTATGTTGTAAAACAATTGTTTTTAAACACGTAGATTATGTTACATTATTTATTGAACATTGTTGAGGAAAAAGGTTATTATTAAATATTTTTCATCAACTAAGTTTCACAGGAAGTAATATACTACAAAGTTCAAGAGTTTTGATCAGTTAATAAATATATAAAATTATTTTAATTTCGGTATATACAATACGAATAACTCAATATAACGATAAGAATAAGATATGTATTTTCATTTCTACAAGAAAAATGTAAATGTTTTGCTTTCATTTGGTATAGAAAAAAGCTGGTTGTGATGAATAATTAAAATATACGACTGTTTTTAAAATGCCTTTTATATTGCTGCTTTCACATGTAGTCTGGATGTGTTTTATCATTTTAAAAGCGTAAAACTCTTAATCCATCAGCCATATCAGACTTAAATTTTTGTCATTTTGTTTATTTATTGCTTTTTCATCATTATAAGTATAGAAAAGTGTAAAAAAAAGAAATAATAGACTTTTTTCAAAATACCTATATTTCAAGAAAATAAATTATTATACACATCTGAAGATGGGAAATCATTAACGAAACAACTTGTGAAAATTTGAGTTCGATATCTTTAACGGTTTATGAATTATACGCGTTTAAAGTGATAAATATACAGCCTGATTTTACATTTCCAGGTTTGCACGATGCAAGCCCTTTTTAAAACAGTCATATCTCTGTCAATATTCAGCCAAACAAGATGTTTCTTATACGAAACGAAAGACGAAAGTCTATATTTTTATTCAGAGTTTTAAGTTTAAGAATACCATCAACGATCTTTGAGTAATTGGCCCGAGAAAATGAGTAATTTTCGACTTTTGCGAAATAAGAAGGGGTAACCCTAGAAATTTTCCTAAATTTCAATGAAAAATCAGATTTTGAGTTACATACATAGATAGAAGCAGCTTCTAACGTAGATTGACGTGGTGCCAATAGTTTTTCAAAATTTTGTCTTGTTATTGAGTTATTGGCATTTTTGTGTAAGTAAATTATAGTTACGATGTACTGACAGGTGCTGCTACAAGCGGATTTCTGTTGAACTATTAAACACACGAATGCTTTAAACAGCACTAAAAAATAAAATTACTAGATTTATAGAGCCAATTACTCAAAACCCGTTATATATTCCTTAACATTGAAGACAAAAAATGATAATATAGATATTCCTCTTTCATTTAGTGTAAAAAAATTCTTGATGTGAAAGAAATTTAAAGAATAATGTCGGTTTGAAAAGTACCCTGCATCTCGTTGCTTTCAAATATATTCCAGCTGTTCTTATCACCTCAAAAGCGTATAACTCTTAAACAGTACTAGTTATCGGCATGACACATTCCCCATGTATCAAGATAGTAGGAAAAATGGCAGAAATGAAGTATGAAACTTGACGACAATAGTATTTACCATGATTCTAGGACGTTGAGTTCAAACACCTAGATTAATGTTTACAACATAACAGGTGTGTTACGATAATTGCTAAACCGGAAAATGAAGGGGCCAAGTTCACATAATATTGATATAACTGTTACTTGCATTGGCTCTGTCGACAACCAAATGTTTTCAGAACATGTGAAATATTTCACCCATCCTAAAACCTCCGATAGAGAGTCTGTTTATATTTACGTAAGCGATCCTGCACACGTGATCCCATCATCCCTCTTTATTCTACCTCACCTCCTACCCTCAGGTAATATGTTTATGCAACTATAGCTGCAGACATCTTTAATGTAATTTTGTTTTAATTTACAAAAAAAAATAAATATTGTTTTGATATTGTAAGAAATAGCTGTTTCAAGTGAAACTTTATGTAGCGACGCCTAGATAAAGTTATGGGAAGGATATTACAATTTCGCGTCAGTATATTTTCCGTCAGGTTACGCAATGAATCACATCAAAGTGAATTAAATGGTAACACATGATTTTATATTTCAGTTGCTTTTGTGCTATAAGTTATGTTGTAAAACAATTGTTTTTAAACACGTAGATTATGTTACATTATTTATTGAACATTGTTGAGGAAAAAGGTTATTATTATATAGTTTTCATCAACTAAGATTCACAGGAAGTAATATACTACAAAGTTCAAGAGTTTTGATCAGTTAATAAATATATAAAATTATTTTAATTTCGGTATTTACAATACAAATAACTCAATATAACGTTAAGAATAAGTTATGTATTTTCATTTCTACAAGAAAAATGTAAACGTTTTGCTTTCATTTGGTATAGAAAAAAGCTGGTTGTGATGAATAATTAAAATATACGATTGTTTTTAAAATGCCTTTTATATTGCTGCTTTCACATGTAGTCTGGATGTGTTTTATCATTTTAAAAGCGTAAAACTCCTAATCCATCAGGCATATCAGACTTAAATTTTTGTCATTTTGTTTATTTATTGCTTGTTCATCATTATAAGTATAAAAAATTGTAAAAAAAAGAAATAATCGACTTTTTTCAAAATACCTATATTTCAAGAAAATAAATTAATATACACATCTGAAGATGGGACATCATTAACGAAACAACTTGTGAAAATTTGAGTTCGATATCTTAAACGGTTTATGAATTATACGCGTTTAAAGTGATACAAATACAGCCTGATTTTACATTTCCAGGATTGCACGATGCAAGCCCTTTTTAAAACAGTCATATCTCTGTTAATATTCAGCCAAACAAGATGTTTCTTATACGAAACGAAAGACGAAAGTCTATATTTTTATTGACAGTTTTAAGTTTAAGAATACCATCAACGGTCTTTAAGTAATTGGCCCGAGAAAATGAGTAATTTTCGACTTTTGCGAAATAAGAAGGGATAACCCTTGAAATTATCCTAAATTTCAATGAAAAATCGGATTTTGAGTTACATACATAGATTGAAGCAGCTTCTAACGTAGATTGACGTGGTGCCAATAGTTTTTCAAAATTTTGCCTTGTTATTGAGTTATTGGCATTTTTGTGTAAGTAAATTATAGTTACGATGTACTGACAGGTGCTGCTACAAGCGGATTTCTGTTGAACTATTAAACACACGAATGCTTTAAACTGCACTAAAATATAAAATTAGTAGATTTATAGAGCCAATTACTCAAAACCCGTTATATATTCCTTAACATTGAAGACAAAAAATGATAATATAGATTTTCCTCTTTCATTCAGTGTAAAAAAATCTTGATGTGAAAGAAATTTAAAGAATAATGACGGTTTGAAAAGTACCCTGCATCTCGTTGCTTTCAAATATATTCCAGCTGTTCCAATCACCTCAAAAGCGTATAACTCTTAAACAATACTAGATATCGGGATGACACATGCCCCATGTATCAAGATAGTAGGAAAAATGGCAGAAATGAAGTATGAAACTTGACGACAATAGTAGTTACCATGATTCTAGGACGTTGAGTTCAAACACCTAGATTCATGTGCACAGCATGACAGGTGTGTTAAAGTAATTGCTAAACGGAAAAATGAAGGGGCCAAGTTCACATAATATTGATATAACTGTTACTTGCATTGGCTCTGTCGACAAACAAATGTTTTCAGAACATGTGAAATATTTCACCCATCCTAAAGCCTCCGATAGAGAGTCTGTTTATATTTACGTAAGCGATCCTGCACACGCGATCCCATCATCCCTCTTTATTCTACCTCACCTCCTACCCTCAGGTAATATGTTTATGCAACTATAGCTGCAGACATCTTTAATGTAATTTTGTTTTAATTTACAAAAACAATAAATATTGTTTTGATATTGTAAGAAATAGCTGTTTCAAGTGAAACTTTATTTAGCGACGCCTACATAAAGTTATTGGAAGGATATAACAATTTCGCGTCAGTATATTGTCCGTCAGGTTACGCAATGAATCACATCAAAGTGAATTAAATGGTAACACATGATTTTATATTTCAGTTGCTTTTGTGATATAAGTTATGTTGTAAAACAATTGTTTTTAAACACGTAGATTATGTTACATTATTTATTGAACATTGTTGAGGGAAAAGGTTATTATTAAATATTTTTCATCAACTAAGATTCACAGGAAGTAATATACTACAAAGTTCAAGAGTTTTGATCAGTTAATAAATATATAAAATTATTTTAATTTCGGTATATACAATACGAATAACTCAATATAACGATAAGAATAAGTTATGTATTTTCATTTTTACAAGAAAAATGTAAACGTTTTGCTTTCATTTGGTATAGAAAAAAGCTGGTTGTGATGAATAATTAAAATATACGATTGTTTTTAAAATTCCGTTTATATTGCTGCTTTCACATGTAGTCTGGATGTGTTTTATCATTTTAAAAGCGTAAAACTCCTAATCCATCAGGCATATCAGACTTAAATTTTTGTCATTTTGTTTATTTATTGCTTTTTCATCATTATAAGTATAAAAAATTGTAAAAAAAAGAAATAATCGACTTTTTTCAAAATACCTATATTTCAAGAAAATAAATTAATATACACATCTGAAGATGGGAAATCATTAACGAAACAACTTGTGAAAATTTGAGTTCGATATCTTAAACGGTTTATGAATTATACGCCTTTAAAGTGATACAAATACAGCCTGATTTTACATTTCCAGGATTGCACGATGCAAGCCCTTTTTAAAACAGTCATATCTCTGTTAATATTCAGCCAAACAAGATGTTTCTTATACGAAACGAAAGACGAAAGTCTATATTTTTATTGACAGTTTTAAGTTTAAGAATACCATCAACGGTCTTTAAGTAATTGGCCCGAGAAAATGAGTAATTTTCGACTTTTGCGAAATAAGAAGGGGTAACCCTTGAAATTATCCTAAATTTCAATGAAAAATCGGATTTTGAGTTACATACATAGATTGAAGCAGCTTCTAACGTAGATTGACGTGGTGCCAATAGTTTTTCAAAATTTTGCCTTGTTATTGAGTTATTGGCATTTTTGTGTAAGTAAATTATAGTTACGATGTACTGACAGGTGCTGCTACAAGCGGATTTCTGTTGAACTATTAAACACACGAATGCTTTAAACTGCACTAAAATATAAAATTAGTAGATTTATAGAGCCAATTACTCAAAACCCGTTATATATTCCTTAACATTGAAGACAAAAAATGATAATATAGATTTTCCTCTTTCATTCAGTGTAAAAAAATCTTGATGTGAAAGAAATTTAAAGAATAATGACGGTTTGAAAAGTACCCTGCATCTCGTTGCTTTCAAATATATTCCAGCTGTTCTTATCACCTCAAAAGCGTATAACTCTTAAACAGTACTAGTTATCGGCATGACACATGCCCCATGTATCAAGATAGTAGGAAAAATGGCAGAAATGAAGTATGAAACTTGACGACAATAGTATTTACCATGATTCTAGGACGTTGAGTTCAAACACCTAGATTCATGTTTACAACATAACAGATGTGTTACGATAATTGCTAAACCGCAAAATGAAGGGGCCAAGTTCACATAATATTGATATAACTGTTACTTGCATTGGCTCTGTCGACAACCAAATGTTTTCAAAACATGTGAAATATTTCACCCATCCTAAAGCCTCCGATAGAGAGTCTGTTTATATTTACGTAAGCGATCCTGCACACGTGATCCCATCATCCCTCTTTATTCTACCTCACCTCCTACCCTCAGGTAATATGTTTATGCAACTATAGCTGCAGACATCTTTAATGTAATTTTGTTTTAATTTACAAAAAAAATAAATATTGTTTTGATATTGTAAGAAATAGCTGTTTCAAGTGAAACTTTATGTAGCGACGCCTAGATAAAGTTATTGGAAGGATATAACAATTTCACGTCAGTATATTTTCCGTCAGGTTACGCTATGAATCATATCAAAGTGAATTAAATGGTAACACATGATTTCATATTTCAGTTGATTTTGTGATATAAGTTATGTTGTAAAACAATTGTTTTTAAACACGTAGATTATGTTACATTATTTATTGAACATTGTTGAGGAAAAAGGTTATTATTAAATATTTTTCATCAACTAAGTTTCACAGGAAGTAATATACTACAAAGTTCAAGAGTTTTGATCAGTTAATAAATATATAAAATTATTTTAATTTCGGTATATACAATACGAATAACTCAATATAACGATAAGAATAAGTTATGTATTTTCATTTCTACAAGAAAAATGTAAATGTTTTGCTTTCATTTGGTATAGAAAAAAGCTGGTTGTGATGAATAATTAAAATATACGACTGTTTTTAAAATGCCTTTTATATAGCTGCTTTCACATGTAGTCTGGATGTGTTTTATCATTTTAAAAGCGTAAAACTCTTAATCCATCAGCCATATCAGACTTAAATTTTTGTCATTTTGTTTATTTATTGCTTTTTCATCATTATAAGTATAGAAAAGTGTAAAAAAAAGAAATAATAGACTTTTTTCAAAATACCTATATTTCAAGAAAATAATTTATTATACACATCTGAAGATGGGAAATCATTAACGAAACAACTTGTGAAAATTTGAGTTCGATATCTTTAACGGTTTATGAATTATACGCGTTTAAAGTGATAAAAATACAGCCTGATTTTACATTTCCAGGTTTGCACGATGCAAGCCCTTTTTAAAACAGTCATATCTCTGTCAATATTCAGCCAAACAAGATGTTTCTTATACGAAACGAAAGACGAAAGTCTATATTTTTATTCAGAGTTTTAAGTTTAAGAATAACATCAACGGTCTTTGAGTAATTGGCCCGAGAAAATGAGTAATTTTCGACTTTTGCGAAATAAGAAGGGGTAACCCTTGAAATTATCCTAAATTTCAATGAAAAATCAGATTTTGAGTTACATACATAGATAGAAGCAGCTTCTAACGTAGATTGACGTGGTGCCAATAGTTTTTCAAAATTTTGCCTTGTTATTGAGTTATTGGCATTTTTGTGTAAGTAAATTATAGTTACGATGTACTGACAGGTGCTGCTACAAGCGGATTTCTGTTGAACTATTAAACACACGAATGCTTTAAACAGCACTAAAAAATAAAATTACTAGATTTATAGAGCCAATTACTCAAAACCCGTTATATATTCCTTAACATTGAAGACAAAAAATGATAATATAGATATTCCTCTTTCATTCAGTGTAAAAAAATTCTTGATGTGAAAGAAATTTAAAGAATAATGTCGGTTTGAAAAGTACCCTGCATCTCGTTGCTTTCAAATATATTCCAGCTGTTCTTATCACCTCAAAAGCGTATAACTCTTAAACAGTACTAGTTATCGGCATGACACATGCCCCATGTATCAAGATAGTAGGAAAAATGGCAGAAATGAAGTATGAAACTTGACGACAATAGTATTTACCATGATTCTAGGACGTTGAGTTCAAACACCTAGATTCATGTTTACAACATAACAGGTGTGTTACGATAATTGCTAAACCGCAAAATGAAGGGGCCAAGTTCACATAATATTGATATAACTGTTACTTGCATTGGCTCTGTCGACAACCAAATGTTTTCAAAACATGTGAAATATTTCACCCATCCTAAAGCCTCCGATAGAGAGTCTGTTTATATTTACGTAAGCGATCCTGCACACGTGATCCCATCATCCCTCTTTATTCTACCTCACCTCCTACCCTCAGGTAATATGTTTATGCAACTATAGCTGCAGACATCTTTAATGTAATTTTGTTTTAATTTACAAAAAAAATAAATATTGTTTTGATATTGTAAGAAATAGCTGTTTCAAGTGAAACTTTATGTAGCGACGCCTAGATAAAGTTATTGGAAGGATATAACAATTTCACGTCAGTATATTTTCCGTCAGGTTACGCTATGAATCATATCAAAGTGAATTAAATGGTAACACATGATTTCATATTTCAGTTGATTTTGTGATATAAGTTATGTTGTAAAACAATTGTTTTTAAACACGTAGATTATGTTACATTATTTATTGAACATTGTTGAGGAAAAAGGTTATTATTAAATATTTTTCATCAACTAAGTTTCACAGGAAGTAATATACTACAAAGTTCAAGAGTTTTGATCAGTTAATAAATATATAAAATTATTTTAATTTCGGTATATACAATACGAATAACTCAATATAACGATAAGAATAAGTTATGTATTTTCATTTCTACAAGAAAAATGTAAATGTTTTGCTTTCATTTGGTATAGAAAAAAGCTGGTTGTGATGAATAATTAAAATATACGACTGTTTTTAAAATGCCTTTTATATAGCTGCTTTCACATGTAGTCTGGATGTGTTTTATCATTTTAAAAGCGTAAAACTCTTAATCCATCAGCCATATCAGACTTAAATTTTTGTCATTTTGTTTATTTATTGCTTTTTCATCATTATAAGTATAGAAAAGTGTAAAAAAAAGAAATAATAGACTTTTTTCAAAATACCTATATTTCAAGAAAATAATTTATTATACACATCTGAAGATGGGAAATCATTAACGAAACAACTTGTGAAAATTTGAGTTCGATATCTTTAACGGTTTATGAATTATACGCGTTTAAAGTGATAAAAATACAGCCTGATTTTACATTTCCAGGTTTGCACGATGCAAGCCCTTTTTAAAACAGTCATATCTCTGTCAATATTCAGCCAAACAAGATGTTTCTTATACGAAACGAAAGACGAAAGTCTATATTTTTATTCAGAGTTTTAAGTTTAAGAATAACATCAACGGTCTTTGAGTAATTGGCCCGAGAAAATGAGTAATTTTCGACTTTTGCGAAATAAGAAGGGGTAACCCTTGAAATTATCCTAAATTTCAATGAAAAATCAGATTTTGAGTTACATACATAGATAGAAGCAGCTTCTAACGTAGATTGACGTGGTGCCAATAGTTTTTCAAAATTTTGCCTTGTTATTGAGTTATTGGCATTTTTGTGTAAGTAAATTATAGTTACGATGTACTGACAGGTGCTGCTACAAGCGGATTTCTGTTGAACTATTAAACACACGAATGCTTTAAACAGCACTAAAAAATAAAATTACTAGATTTATAGAGCCAATTACTCAAAACCCGTTATATATTCCTTAACATTGAAGACAAAAAATGATAATATAGATATTCCTCTTTCATTCAGTGTAAAAAAATTCTTGATGTGAAAGAAATTTAAAGAATAATGTCGGTTTGAAAAGTACCCTGCATCTCGTTGCTTTCAAATATATTCCAGCTGTTCTTATCACCTCAAAAGCGTATAACTCTTAAACAGTACTAGTTATCGGCATGACACATGCCCCATGTATCAAGATAGTAGGAAAAATGGCAGAAATGAAGTATGAAACTTGACGACAATAGTATTTACCATGATTCTAGGACGTTGAGTTCAAACACCTAGATTCATGTTTACAACATAACAGGTGTGTTACGATAATTGCTAAACCGCAAAATGAAGGGGCCAAGTTCACATAATATTGATATAACTGTTACTTGCATTGGCTCTGTCGACAACCAAATGTTTTCAAAACATGTGAAATATTTCACCCATCCTAAAGCCTCCGATAGAGAGTCTGTTTATATTTACGTAAGCGATCCTGCACACGTGATCCCATCATCCCTCTTTATTCTACCTCACCTCCTACCCTCAGGTAATATGTTTATGCAACTATAGCTGCAGACATCTTTAATGTAATTTTGTTTTAATTTACAAAAAAAATAAATATTGTTTTGATATTGTAAGAAATAGCTGTTTCAAGTGAAACTTTATGTAGCGACGCCTACGTAAAGTTATTGGAAGGATATAACAATTTCACGTCAGTATATTTTCCGTCAGGTTACGCTATGAATCACATCAAAGTGAATTAAATGGTAACACATGATTTCATATTTCAGTTGATTTTGTGATATAAGTTATGTTGTAAAACAATTGTTTTTAAACACGTAGATTATGTTACATTATTTATTGAACATTGTTGAGGAAAAAGGTTATTATTAAATATTTTTCATCAACTAAGTTTCACAGGAAGTAATATACTACAAAGTTCAAGAGTTTTGATCAGTTAATAAATATATAAAATTATTTTAATTTCGGTATATACAATACGAATAACTCAATATAACGATAAGAATAAGTTATGTATTTTCATTTCTGCAAGAAAAATGTAAATGTTTTGCTTTCATTTGGTATAGAAAAAAGCTGGTTGTGATGAATAATTAAAATATACGACTGTTTTTAAAATGCCTTTTATATTGCTGCTTTCACATGTAGTCTGGATGTGTTTTATCATTTTAAAAGCGTAAAACTCTTAATCCATCAGCCATATCAGACTTAAATTTTTGTCATTTTGTTTATTTATTGCTTTTTCATCATTATAAGTATAGAAAAGTGTAAAAAAAAGAAATAATAGACTTTTTTCAAAATACCTATATTTCAAGAAAATAAATTATTATACACATCTGAAGATGGGAAATCATTAACGAAACAACTTGTGAAAATTTGAGTTCGATATCTTTAACGGTTTATGAATTATACGCGTTTAAAGTGATAAAAATACAGCCTGATTTTACATTTCCAGGTTTGCACGATGCAAGCCCTTTTTAAAACAGTCATATCTCTGTCAATATTCAGCCAAACAAGATGTTTCTTATACGAAACGAAAGACGAAAGTCTATATTTTTATTCAGAGTTTTAAGTTTAAGAATACCATCAACGGTCTTTGAGTAATTGGCCCGAGAAAACTAGTAATTTTCGACTTTTGCGAAATAAGAAGGGGTAACCCTTGAAATTATCCTAAATTTCAATGAAAAATCGGATTTTGAGTTACATACATAGATAGAAGCAGCTTCTAACGTAGATTGACGTGGTGCCAATAGTTTTTCAAAATTTTGCCTTGTTATTGAGTTATTGGCATTTTTGTGTAAGTAAATTATAGTTACGATGTACTGACAGGTGCTGCTACAAGCGGATTTCTGTTGAACTATTAAACACACGAATGCTTTAAACAGCACTAAAAAATAAAATTACTAGATTTATAGAGCCAATTACTCAAAACCCGTTATATATTCCTTAACATTGAAGACAAAAAATGATAATATAGATTTTCCTCTTTCATTCAGTGTAAAAAAATCTTGATGTGTAAGAAATTTAAAGATTAATGACGGTTTGAAAAGTACCCTGCATCTCGATGCTTTCAAATATATTCCAGCTGTTCTTATCACCTCAAAAGCGTATAACTCTTAAACAGTACTAGATATCGGGATGACACATGCCCCATGTATCAAGATAGTAGGAAAAATGGCAGAAATGAAGTATGAAACTTGACGACAATAGTATTTACCATGAATCTAGGACGTTGAGTTCAAACACCTAGATTCGTATTTACAACATAACAGGTGTGTTGCTATAATTGCGAAATCGCAAAATATAGGGGTCAAGTTCACATAACATTGATATAACCGTTACTTGCATTGGCTCTGTCGATAACCAAATGTTTTCAGAACATGTGAAATTCTAAGAACGGAATGCGAATTTATGGTCGATTCTGAACGATAGTTCATGCATTTTTTTATAGCAAATACATGATAATTGCGATATCTCTTTTAATATGCATATTAGATCAATTCTAAGAACACAATGCGAATCTATGCTCGATTTTGCGGTATTTAAGCTTTTTAAACGAGAAATCCATTTTTTGTAGAAACCCCTGCAATGGGTGATAGTTGGAGACACTCAATTCTGATGCCGTATAAAAGAGCAAGACCAGTATCTCGATACATCAAGGTTACACTCTGAATAAATATAAAACTTGGAATCTGATTGCAATTTGCAGTCTGTTCCAATTTATAGAATGGAAGCATGCTACCATGGAATAGAACATTTTGAAATGTTCACCTACAGGCGCATCGTACATATAAGATTGATTAATCGTCCTTCAATCCTCCTGCTGCACCTCATCAAGGAGGGCTATGGGAAAGCGCAATTAAAAGCGCTAAACATCACTTGCGTCGCGCATAGGTGAACACGTTCTAACTCTCTCCGAATTCATGACTCTGACAACTCAAGTCGAGTCAATCCTCAACTCTCGACCACTCACACCTTTGTCTAACGATCCTTCCGATGTCACTGCTCTGACCCCAGGACACTTTTTAATTGGAGCTCCATTCGTCACCGTACCCGAAAGAAATCTGGCTGAAGTCCCTACTAATCGACTTAAGCATTGGCACCTCGTTCATGCTTTTCACCAACGCGTGTGGAAAAGGTGGCAGCTGGAATATCTTCACACTCTACAGAAGCGGACCAAATGGACGGAAACAACAGCCGAATTGCGTGTGGGCGACATAGTGCTAGTGCATCAACCTACTCCGCCTCTCTTTTGGCCATTGGCAAGAGTGACACAAGTGTTCCCTGGCACGGACGGTGTGGTGCGAGTTGTTCAGCTTAAGACACAGCAAGCACTTATAACTCGACCTTCTCATAAGGTTTTCCTCCTGCCCAGTAATACAGAAAAAATTTATTATTTTTCCTCATGTCTCTAGAAGTAATTTTCATTTTTATTAGTGTATATTTGTTTTTTGTAAAGAACTCTCAGTTTGTTTGTTGTTAATTATTGTTTTTTTTCTCTCATGCTGGGGTAGCTTATATTGTATTCTTCTTTGAATCCTAGGAGGATTCAAGGCCCCCCCCGGTATGTTACGTATTTTTCTAATTTAAAACCCATTGTAAGAGGGACCTTATCGGCCAACCTTTGTCCCTTGCAAGGTTCAGTTCTATTCAAGACGTAGATCAAACGACATCCCTCCCGTTACTCTTGATGTGACTCAGTTTTCTTACGTTTCTCCGGCCGTGTGACGAAGACAATTATTAGCCGGTAACAGTGACTATTGTGAATTATGTACTCTTTCTTATTTTTAGTAGGTAAGTGATAAGTGCGTGAAAGGGTGCACCCGAACAACTGTCCGTTATCCGACAGGAAGGACAAGTGGTGGTACTTAGCCCAATAAGGTATGTGCGATAGCTGTTCTCCTTGCTATTTATTGTGTCTTTTAGGTCCTCCGGAAAACTATGCCATTACATGGCAAGAATATTTAACAATTATAAAGGCGAAGTACATTGGACACTCCCTGCGACTCGTGTAAAGTATAATAAATCCTAATACAGGAAGAAGAGCATTGATTTATTATAAAACCAAATTTCACTCTCATTGTGTGGAAAAGATTCGAAAGATTGGATTAAGCATCGCCAAGCGACTTTATTATTTACTTTTAATCAACTCAATCCGTTTCGTCAGAGAAATATGACGGGATATGACACTATTTTTTATCCAAAAGCTGAAAATTGAGAATTTTTAAATAAAGATTTGCGTGTTTATCATATGATATTTAAATAAAGCTTTTTTGTAAAATAAAAGAGAAATTAAATTTCAATATATAATCAAATCATGTAATGTGGATTGTAATGGGCTACTGTGGTTATTTAAACATTTGTTAAGACACGGAATGGATTTTATAATATCACACTATTCCTAAAAATGCTACAATGAGTAGACCTATCGGATTACATTTCACTCGACCTTCAATGTAAGAATAATTACATAAATTGAAGATGAGTATAGCCAAATAATTATTTCTGCTACTCTGGTATAAAGGTCATACCTTGATTACTGCCAGTTCTCTCACACTCTGAGATTTCTGGGGAATTTGTCAGGAAGGTTTTTCTGCTAGGCAAGCTACTTCCCATTGTCAATAACGTTTTACGTGTTTGTGAGGATAGCTCGCAATAGATTTAATTGCGTTTGGGGAAGATAAAAATATTACACACAATCGACATTTTCTATATAGTTTAACTGAAGTTTCTACAGAGAATATGTTTTCATATTTGAAGTTAAATACTCAGAAAAGTTTAAGAGTGAAAAGGTTTACACAAATCCAGAATGATATGCAAAAGTACAACGGACCTGTATTATGATATGCAAAACTACAACGGGCTTGTATTGTTAGTATGGTTTGTTAATATTGTTAAAACATTAAACGGTAGTTTTCAACTCAATATTAAACGCTCAACAGATTGATTTTATCATGGCCTTGGAAACAACTAAGAACGATAGGTTAACTTTTCCTTCATATACAACACATAAATTTATAGAAATTCTCCAATGTGAATACCATTTGTTATATGATATATTTTATTACTAAGTATTAATGTACAAGAAATACTTATAAAATTCACAACAATAATTACAAGGCGCAGGAATAGATAATTGTAGTAGCTTATCTTCCATTAATAAACTATGATAGTGCCCTGGGTTTTGTCTTGATTGGTCTTGAACTTGGTTTTGAATTTCCTCATTATTACTATCCAATTAAAATGGAATCCTAAATTTAAATCTATTATTATTTTTAAAGTTATTAAAACACTTGACTGTATAGGGTTGTGTGTCTGTACGTAAGTTGGAAAAATTATTTTACCGTTTTATTATTTTTAAAAAAAAGTTGTAATAAATTGAGAATTATTATGATCGGAATGAAATATAACTTTCAAAAGTAAATTATTTACACTGAATTATAAATGTGTGGATATATATTTATTTATTTTAATTCTATGAATCCGTTCAGGTCGGTTCATTTCGTGACCACAAAACAATAATATTATAACAAATAGAGCCTCATCGAAAATAGCAACAGGAACTCCGACCATTGGCAAGTGCTGTCAATGCGTTTCACATAAACTGCCAATGGTCGATGCGGTTTGTCGTTGGTTATTATACAATTCGAGCCAGCAGTTAAACTTATCCAAATGGGGTTATGCCATAGTTACCTCCTGTGTAAAATACCGTATGCTCATACTTATGTAGGGAAATCCTTTAACTGATTCTGCCAGTTTAAAAAGAAATAGACAACATATTATTTTCAAAGGAGACTTATTTTTTTATTGTAAAACTTATTTATATTACTTGAATCTCTATATTATTTTTCTAATTAATTTTCTAAAGCACTTTGTTAAAGGCACTATAAATCAACTCCAGGATTATATGTAAATACGGTATTTTAAGCTTTTATATTAATAAAAGAATTAAGTTATATTATATCTAACACTTTACTACAGGTAAAATCTTAAAGATATGAGATTTTTTCTTCACTCATAATAGTTTAAATGCTTTACAAATGTTGTAGCCTAGCCTACAAATAAAACTAAGCGTGGAATCTTTGGTTTTTTATTAGAAACTAAGTATCAATACATAAACTATATGGTTTTATTACTACAATCATTGTTTAAGATAACGATTTGTATTTATTTCATGATGTAGGCTACTGAAGTTTTACGATAGCAGCTTTCAATTACGTATATGGTTAATAATTTATTGATTTCCCAAAAGACATTTTTTTTTTTTTTTTTTTTTTTACCCGGGTC
>JBAIZL010000002.1:44881681-44924181 GCA_036971475.1 Prosapia bicincta
TTGTGTCTAGTCTAAGTATAGTCACACATGTCAAATTAATAGTCAGCTGGAAAGAAACACATTTAGAATAATACACATAATAAACACAGAGTCTTACCACCTGATGATGATCTGCAGAAACAGCAAGGGAACGTGCAAAATATGATTGTGTTTAAAAATACCTATTTTAAAAGGCTCCTGTGTCCTCTTAAACACAATCTGCCAGTAGATAAATCTCTGGACTTTTATTACAAAAAACCAACTAATCTTTAGACTAGCTCATGAAATTAGTAGAGAGAAACTCTTTAAAACATTAGGCTTTATCTATTGCCATTTAATGAAATTTAATTAAATTTGTTTACTGATTTGATAATCATTTTTATATTAGTTGGAAAAAGCTAAACAGTTTTTATTGGTTATTTGACACAGGATGGAATGCAAATAATCTTGATTTTTATGACATATTTAACTCTATTTATTGAAATAAAAAAGAAAATTTATCCTTCAAAGTATTACACAATTATATTAGCAAAACAATTCTCTGAGTTACTTCTTGTTTCTTATGCTTTAAAAAATTATACTTTGCATATAGATTTATTACATTTACATTAACATAAAATCATTTTCAAAATTACACATAATAATATTTTATCTCCTATATGGAATTGGTAAATTCATAACTTATGACCTTTAATTTTTAAATTTATAATATTCGAAAATTTCTCATTTTCTTTAAATAAACGGCTTATGGCCAAAAACCTTTTGTAATTTTAATATTCATTATTTTAAATATTCTGAGCACATAAATTCATTTACTTAGCATACAATTTATTAAAATTTTATAAAGAGTGAAGTCATTGTTTTAAGCTTGCAAATTTATTTGAATTTAATAAAATTAACTAACTAAATTTGACGTGACTGATTTCGAATAAAGAAAATGACTTGCCAAAGATGTTCTTGCCGGTCCTTGGGGTCCCTCGTCTGGATTCCCTGGTCCTTGGACACCGGAAGTCGCCATCCCTGGTTCGTCGGTGGTGGTTTCCCTCTATTCGAGCGTCCTGGAGGCTGAGTCTGGAGCCTTCATCCTTGGTGGTCCTGGATGTCGAAAGCGCTGAGGTTATTGTCCATCTGGCCTGCTGACGGTCTCTACTCGCGGTCCAGCATAGCGTCCCGCGGCACCTCGTGTTAGAAAATTTTTACAGACTGTCTCTAAAGGCTTAGAGACCAAGTATATATAGCGGTGAATTTTACCTACCGCACCCCGCCTGCAAGTTTTGCTATCGCTCGATTTCTTCCTTGTACAGGCAAGTCGGGCAACGAATCTGTTTTAGCTTGCATAGTTTGATAATTAATTTTAGAACACTGAAAAATGTCTATTTTATTTAAACGGCTGTAACTTTTTTGTTTCTTAAGTTTTCTGAATTCTGTTTTCTTTAATGTTCATTCTAGGTTATTGTGGTTCTTTTGAAATGTCGATGAAAGTTCTACGTGGTTTGGTTCGAAAAATAGCTTTTTTAGGCACTTAGAATTTTTTCGCTTCACTCTCGATGTTCAAATTTAGTTAGTTATTACAACTTTATTTTATAACATTCTTTAATGTGGCTTAATTATTCTATTTACTGTTTTATTTAATTTTTCCCTCTTTAATAATTGTATAATTCCCTACTTGATTATTTTAAAAACAGCTTTATTTCTAAGAAACAGGAAATTACTTATTTCCCACTTGCGACGGTCTCTCACCCCGTTGCAATTTCCCCGTTTGAGAGGTTAAAAATGTTTTACTTTGTTAAAATGTTTTTTACCAATTCCTTATCTTATTATTACTTAAACTATCTTATTCTATTACAAAATTTTCTTATTATTATTCTCTTGTCTCTTGAGAAGTTTTCACCCTGAAACACTTCAAACACAAGTCAATTAGCAATTTATTAGTCACATTTGTTTACACTAACTTTTATTTTGTCAAATTACACATCATTCACCACACTGATGGCTGTCATTTCCTTTATATATTTACCACGTCAATTTCATTTTATACTAGTTATGGCTTTAAAAACAATGACTTGCAATTAAAAACCTAACTAATCTTACAATACTATTTTTTAAACATATTCCATTCATATCTTAACTATTACGTATTATTGTGTCAGCTGTGGAAGTACAGTTTATCGAGTTTAATTTGTTTATTTTCCGATAAACCTTCCGTAGCGGCTAACTATTGCGTGGATTCTACATTCCAATCTACCTGGTAAGGTCAATGAGCTGACTTGTAAACATTCTAATACAACAATTCTACTTATCATATTAAACGGAACGAACCTTGCTTTTTAAATTCTCTATCTTTGGATTGTATAATTTATAAGACTGGCTTGTGTCCAGATTATCGAAGTCCACTTGATAAATCCTGATTGCTTCTGTTATTCATGCAAAGTTTCTATTGTTGCGACCTTGATCGTTAGTACACAAGTTTTCTTGTTTTATATTGTACAGTGATAGTCTGATCTAACGACCCACTATTTCATGCACACAAATTTCTTGTTTGATTTTGCAAAGGTCTGTCCGCGTATTTGTTGTACAAGTTATTAAGATTCGCCTGCTATCTGCCTGATTGTTGCTTGATTTAACCCGCTTGTTTGATTTAAGCAGTGGATGTAGCTCGCCAATGTTTGCTCAATACACAAACTTCCTGACTAATGCTTTTGTAATGTTGATTTAGTTATTAAATAGTTTGTTTTACATTCTAAACATTTGTCCCTTTACAAATACGTAGCTAATCTTAAAGTCTAGATTTAGCCTTATTCAATTACTGCTTATTCTTGTTTTTACATTAAATCAGTTTATTAATCATCCTGACAATTTAATTCCTGCCTGACTTAGTTTATCGCTCGCGTACTGGTTCTATTATTGAACAATATTCTAATTTGGCATTTCCGTATTTTTATTATAATCAGTGTAAAGATCACATTGTAGAATCCCTTTACTTGTCATAAAACTTCTCAATGTTTTTAACATCATATACAATTTTACAGAATACATTACAAGATATTTTATAATTATTGACACAGTTGATTTGATTAATTGCAACAAATCAAGTTATTGTTCCTAATTTTGCTTCTTATCTTTTAAACTTTCCCATTAAACATTTTGGAAATTCCGTAGAACATCTTATTTCTTTGTCCTGTTTTAAATACATTTAGGCTTTTTTGCCCCCTACTATTTTGGTACGTCCGGCTTATTTTACTGCAAGGAATGTTTTTCTAAACTCGTTCCCCGCCCGTCCACCGGATACTTCAGCGTGGCCGTGTTTACAAACACAAGTGATTGCCCTTAACCTTGAGCCCTTGTTTACATTTGTTCGACTCGGTGGGTCTTTCATTCAAACATCTGGATACTTTATTATAAATTATTTCAACCTAGACAATTCTGGTTTATTTAAAAGTACAGCGGTTATTTATTTGTACTGCCTTTCTTAATAGTATTTAGTTTTAAGATATTTCTTACTCATTCATAAAACATTTCATTAAACACGTCTGAATAACTGTTTAGCAATTCTGGTAACTTCAACATTTCTTGTTTATTTAATATGCAATGATTATTTGTATTTTCCAACTTAATCGTATTTATTTTAAGATATGTTTTACGCGTTCTGATTTTCTTTCGGCGTTTTGTGTTACGCCATTGTGCGTAATTCCTGTATTTTATTTTTATTTTTGATTTATTTTTACTTGGTTTATTTTGATAATTTTTATACTGGTGAGATTTACTTCTAAATTTATTTTTAGTGAACAATTTGGACTTCGTTTTCAAGCAAGATTGATTAGAATTAAAGTGCTTTGGAATTATTGTTAAGTCTAACGGATTTGTTTCCCGACAATTAGGTCTTTCCCTAACTTGTTGGAATTTTATTTGTTTCGGCTTGTAGCCATTTTTATTTAATTCGTTGAATCCTCCCTCGTCATTATTTAATTTGTTTGTTGTAGGTTTGGTTAACCCATTTTTTGCTTTGTTTAATCTCGTTAGCTTACTTGATTCCGTTCTCTCACAGTTTAATAATTCACTCTTCCTCGAATTTTCGCACAATTTGTTATTTAAATTTTTGGTAATCTCGTTCTTATCTTTATTCGTTGACAATTGTTTTAATTTTATTTTCTGTTCCCCGCTTGTATCGGTGGAACATTTTACATTTTTAGTCATATTTTTGTTTCGTGTTTGTTTATTTTTTAGTTTGTCATCGCCTAACTCGCACAAGGACCCATCTTCCTGATCCTTTCCCGTGAACAGCCCCTTCTGCACGCTATTCACTATCGGGCACCCCAATGTCGGCTCTACAGGTGTTAATTTGCCGTCGTTAATTTGCCCGTCTATATAAGACGAATCTATTATATTCATTCCCTGTTCCCCGCTTGTAACGTCGGAACATATTACATTTTTGTTAGTATTTTTGTTTGTTATTTTATCAATTTTATTACATCCTATCTCTTGTTTTATATTATTTTTATTATTATTCGATACAAGAAACTCCTGGTGCAGCAGATATCCATCAATCTCGTACGTCATGAACGATCTCTCCATGTTTATCCGGGCTTTTAACGCACACAAAGTATTTGCTCCCAAGATGAGGTCAACCCGTAGATTGTCCACAATCAAGAAAACAAATTCCTTTGTGTGTCCGTTTAATGTTAGAGGTAGCATCGTTTGTAACTTGACTCGTTTACAGGTTGACCCTAATGCTGTGACTATCGCTACGTTAGCTATAGGTAGCTCATAGAATAAATTCCCGTTTTGTTTTAGGGCTATGTATTTTTCTGTTTTAATCACAGACATTTGGGCACCTGTATCAACTTGTGCAATTAACTTATGGTCATTAATTTCGCACTCTATCACTGGACACTGGTCTATATTCTCTAGTGTTATAACCGAGTCAATTCTTTCCTCTAACAAATCGTCCCTAATAGACATGGAAAAACCGCCTAGCCTGATCTTATTATGATGGTAAACCGGCTTTTCCTTCGGTCTCTCGCTCTGAATTATTTTTGGTTTCTTATTGCTTCGGATCTCTAACCTGGTTAACTTATCTCCCTGATTGTTGCCAGAGATCCTTATATTTAGTTTTTTGGCTTGTGGTCGCTTGGTCCGGGGATAGGCGATTTAGGATGAGGGTTTCTAGGATACTTGGTATCTTGGTATTTTGCGGTATCACCATGGGACCTTGGGTTAGGGTTAGGTTGTTGGTTTGGAGCAACCTGCCTCTGTTGACTTCTTTGAGCGTTCCCATTACCATTTCCGTTGTCAGTAACGCTGTCTAGCTGTTGTAGGAAAACTATCGCTTGTTTGATGTTACTTGTGGGGTTTCCCACACTAGCTAGCTGAACGTTACTCCCAAAGTGTTTCATTAACATGAAGATGAGATGGTTCTCTGGGATTATCGGGTCTAAGTTTTTCGCCCTGTTTACCATCATAATAAAATACTCTGCCATAGAGTATGGTCCATTATTATGGTAGCGCCCTTGATTTATCTGTCTGCGTACCCTATCCTGCTGGCGATAACTCCAGAAATGCTCCGTGAATTCCTGCCTGAATTCAGAATAAGTTTCTGTATTGTTTTTTATGGCTTTCCACCATGCATCCGCTGCCCCTTTCAAATATCGCTCTACAATTCTTAATTTTGCAGTCTCGTCCATAGTATTGTCTATTTCAGAAAATAGATCTTCTATTTCCCCTAGGAATGTCATTGGATCTTCCTTGTCATTCCCCCAGAACTCAATCCTACGGTACGTAGCCTCCCCGTTCCTGTCTATTACCCTTGGTAAGCAAACTTGTGTTACTATTCCCGCTCCCGCGGTTTGCTTTACCTTTGCGACTTGTTGCTTTACCGATTTAATGTCCTCTTGGATATCCTGTACTTTCTCGTTTAATTTAGCCGTTTTTGTTTCCGTTTTAGTTTTCAGTCTCTCTATTTCTGTCTCATGTTCGCTTAACTTTTCATATATATGACTTGTCTTAGCCTCATTTTCTTTTTGATAGTCTTCAAATTTTCCCTGGAAAGCCTCCCATAACCGTTGTCTTTCCATTTTCTCTTCGGCTTTTTCCTTCTCTCTCAGTTGTCTCTCTTCCTCTCTTAATCGTTTCTCTTCCGCCTTCTCTTTCTCTCTCAACTGTTTCTCTTCCTCTCTCCATCGTTTTTCTACCTCCTTCTCTTTCTCTCTCAATTGTTTCTCCTCCTCTCTCCATTGTTTTTCTTTGTCTTCTCTCTCCTTCGCTCTTTGTTCTGCTTCCTCTCTCAATCGTTTCTCTTCCGCCTTCTCTTTCTCTCTCACTTGTTTCTCCTCCTCTCTCAATCGTTTCTCTTCCGCCTTCTCTTTCTCTCTCACTTGTTTCTCCTCCTCTCTCAATCGTTTCTCTTCCGCCTTCTCTTTCTCTCTCACTTGTTTCTCCTCCTCTCTCAATCGTTTCTCTTTTTCATCTCTCTCTTTCTCTCTTTGTCTTGCTTCCTCCTTCTCTTTCTCTCTCACTTCTTTGTCTTTTTCCTCCTTTGCCTTGAAATAGGCCATCAATTTATCTATCTCGGGTTTTGACATTTTGACTTATTATTTAATATTCAATTATTTATTTATGTATTTATTCCTTTCTTTTCGATTTGGTTTAGGCCAGATGGTTCCTACCCGCTCTTTCGACTAAATCCTATACAAATTTATTTATCTATTTATTTTATTTTTACGCTCTTGGATTTGTTCAATTTATATTATTAAAAAATTTAATTACATTATTTAAAACAATTTGACTTCATTTATTTAAACTATCTCGATTCATTTCTATTATTTAATTATTCAATTTTGATATAGGGAACCTGTTCAAAGGCCCCACGTTGGGCGCCAATTCTGCAACGTCCCCCCACCTCCTCAGCTCTTTACCTCTACCGTCCCTACCACCGCAGCTCCACGCGGTCGTCTGCTTGTGTTGTGTTGTTTAAATCCTTTCTTGCAGAATACTAGAATTTAATTGTTTACAAGAAAACATATTTATAAACAACCAAAACTCTGCCTATCACCCTGCTGGTAAAACCGTGCTAAGCTCCCAGAGTTAAGTGTATGTTTCCTGCTCGTAGGGCCAAACCCACAACAAGCCTATTCCCGCTGACTACTATTTAAAATACGGATAAACACTCCTAAATTAGTGTATCAATTGTGTCTAGTCTAAGTATAGTCACACATGTCAAATTAATAGTCAGCTGGAAAGAAACACATTTAGAATAATACACATAATAAACACAGAGTCTTACCACCTGATGATGATCTGCAGAAACAGCAAGGGAACGTGCAAAATATGATTGTGTTTAAAAATACCTATTTTAAAAGGCTCCTGTGTCCTCTTAAACACAATCTGCCAGTAGATAAATCTCTGGACTTTTATTACAAAAAACCAACTAATCTTTAGACTAGCTCATGAAATTAGTAGAGAGAAACTCTTTAAAACATTAGGCTTTATCTATTGCCATTTAATGAAATTTAATTAAATTTGTTTACTGATTTGATAATCATTTTTATATTAGTTGGAAAAAGCTAAACAGTTTTTATTGGTTATTTGACACAGGATGGAATGCAAATAATCTTGATTTTTATGACATATTTAACTCTATTTATTGAAATAAAAAAGAAAATTTATCCTTCAAAGTATTACACAATTATATTAGCAAAACAATTCTCTGAGTTACTTCTTGTTTCTTATGCTTTAAAAAATTATACTTTGCATATAGATTTATTACATTTACATTAACATAAAATCATTTTCAAAATTACACATAATAATATTTTATCTCCTATATGGAATTGGTAAATTCATAACTTATGACCTTTAATTTTTAAATTTATAATATTCGAAAATTTCTCATTTTCTTTAAATAAACGGCTTATGGCCAAAAACCTTTTGTAATTTTAATATTCATTATTTTAAATATTCTGAGCACATAAATTCATTTACTTAGCATACAATTTATTAAAATTTTATAAAGAGTGAAGTCATTGTTTTAAGCTTGCAAATTTATTTGAATTTAATAAAATTAACTAACTAAATTTGACGTGACTGATTTCGAATAAAGAAAATGACTTGCCAAAGATGTTCTTGCCGGTCCTTGGGGTCCCTCGTCTGGATTCCCTGGTCCTTGGACACCGGAAGTCGCCATCCCTGGTTCGTCGGTGGTGGTTTCCCTCTATTCGAGCGTCCTGGAGGCTGAGTCTGGAGCCTTCATCCTTGGTGGTCCTGGATGTCGAAAGCGCTGAGGTTATTGTCCATCTGGCCTGCTGACGGTCTCTACTCGCGGTCCAGCATAGCGTCCCGCGGCACCTCGTGTTAGAAAATTTTTACAGACTGTCTCTAAAGGCTTAGAGACCAAGTATATATAGCGGTGAATTTTACCTACCGCACCCCGCCTGCAAGTTTTGCTATCGCTCGATTTCTTCCTTGTACAGGCAAGTCGGGCAACGAATCTGTTTTAGCTTGCATAGTTTGATAATTAATTTTAGAACACTGAAAAATGTCTATTTTATTTAAACGGCTGTAACTTTTTTGTTTCTTAAGTTTTCTGAATTCTGTTTTCTTTAATGTTCATTCTAGGTTATTGTGGTTCTTTTGAAATGTCGATGAAAGTTCTACGTGGTTTGGTTCGAAAAATAGCTTTTTTAGGCACTTAGAATTTTTTCGCTTCACTCTCGATGTTCAAATTTAGTTAGTTATTACAACTTTATTTTATAACATTCTTTAATGTGGCTTAATTATTCTATTTACTGTTTTATTTAATTTTTCCTTTTTTAATAATTGTATAATTCCCTACTTGATTATTTTAAAAACAGCTTTATTTCTAAGAAACAGGAAATTACTTATTTCCCACTTGCGACGGTCTCTCACCCCGTTGCAGTTGCTCTGCTTTTGCAAAGAAAGAGACGCGATTATGAAAGAGAAGATATATATAATTAATAAATTAAAAATAATATTTCAAAAACAAGAATACTTTTAATGCATATATTATTCTACTTATTATTATTTAATATATATATATATATATATATATTTATATATATATATATAATTTGTATAATGTTTTCAGTTTCGATTCTGATATCATAATATGATATATTATATCAATTTTGTCTTCATGTTTTGCAAATATTTATTTTGGCACACTCAATTAGGAAAATAATATTTTAATATTTATCTTTTATGTAGATTTTTAACATTAATTTGTTGTTATGTTTCTTCCATTTTCATATTTCATTTATTCTTGTAAATAAAATTACTGTTATCTAGTTGGTCTAGTGGGTTGGGGATTTTACTTTAAACTATAGCTTATAAGCTCGATTTTTTGTGCTTTATCATTCACAGATCGGACTAGTCCTTAAATAGTGATTTCCTGAAGTAGGAATGGTGGGCGAGTATTAGTGACTACATTATCTTCCTTGCCCTATAAGTTAGGTACCTCCTAGCTGTACATTGTTTATCTCCTAAACCCTACCAACGTTAGAAATGGAGTGATGCTGGGGGCAACAGAATGTAGTTAGATAAGTAAAAACACTCGTCAACAAATTAAATATTTTCTTTTTCCATAAAATATTTTCTATACAGAAAAAATGTATTTATATTGAATGACAGACAATATTCATTACTTAAGAAAGTTTTTCTTATTTTCGTGTATCATATTCTCAATAAATATTTAATAAAAAATAATTTTAAAAAATCACTTTTGAAGTACGAAACTTAGAAATGTTAATTTTGAGTAATATTTATTTGAGTAATATTGAGCTTAGCATCCTTACCTACATCGCATCATCATTACCATTATCATCATCATCCGCATCCCCATATGTTATTTGCCTTGCATTGTATATCTTCATGCTGTTCCCCTTGGAATACTAGCAATTGTTTTCTCACGGATTTGTAGTTGATATTGCTAGACCAAGTATACCTTGTATTTTTTTTGTTGATTGTGATTCAAATATAGTGTTTTTTAATATGAATTCTGTTTTTGTACAACGTTTCCAGTTTTTACTGCCTTCTTGGATGTTTTTATATTTTAAATAACCATTTTCCCACGCAGCAAAAACATTCGGTGTGAAGTAATACTGCTTTTACTGTCACGACTTCTTGAAATTTCAATGAAGCTATGTTTCAATTGATTAAAATACCGTTATCAATTCTCGTCTTATCAACCAACTTATTTTATAAAATTTAGGTGATTTGTCATGTTTACTCTGGAGGGGTTATTTATTTCATCACAACCAAGAAAGCTATGCGAATTTTCTCATATATTTTATTGTTAATTAGTAGTCTAATAATAATGCTATCTCTAACCGATTGTAAACGTTATATTCTTACCAACAGGGGTTCATGAAAAAAATAATACATTTCATACAGTTCCACAAACCGACATTAGTCTTTTGTATTAAGCGTCATACATTTGTGAATTATCATTTCTCATTGTTAATCTATATTTACAAAACGTTTCATTCAAATATTTTGATCTATGACGCTATAAATATATTAACATGTATATTTTTGCAGCTTGCTGAATTGTAACAAAAAATTATCAGCATGTTACAACACACACACACACACACACACACACACACACACACACACACACACACACACATATATATATATATATATATATATATATATATATATATATATATATATATCGCAGTATGTTTTCTTGTGTATTAATAAAGAACAAAAGTCTAAATACAAATACAAGAATTATAATTGAATTTACAATTCAAAGCTTTTTGTTGGCTAACAGTATCAACATCATCAGGAATATTAAACAATTAAAATTAACATATGTGCCAATTAGATCAAATAAATAGTTATGCCAAATCAATTACAATGTTGTTAAAATTTTTTTAATTTTTTATTTTGCTGCTCTAACATTACAAACACTGAATATATTATCAAATTTAGATTTTACGTGTATTTGTTCATTTTTCAAGTCATTATTAGTATTACATTTATGTATTTCTAAAGCTTCATAAATATTCATTCTCAGCCCTTTCTTAATTTCTTTTATAAGTATCATATTATCTATATTAGGAAATAAGTGATTATTATTAATACAATGACTAGCAAAATTTGATTTATAAATTTCTGGCTTTTTATATGCATTAAAATGTTCTTTATATCTATCTTTAAGTTTTTTCTTAGTTTGTCCTATATAAACTTTATTACAATGATCACATTCTAATTTATATACACCGTTTTTTTCATGCATATTATTAATATTATTATTATTCATTATATTTATTAATTTATTATTAGTATTATAAGCGAATTTTATGTTGCTACCTTTAAACAATTTTGTGATATTTTTTACTTCATTACCAAAAAATGTAAATGAAGTCCATATGATATTTTCATCATTATTTTAGTAAATTAGATTATTATTTTGTTTCTTTAAAATATTATAATTAAGTTTATCAACAGTTTTCTTTTTATAGCCATTCTCAATTGCAATTTGATAGGTAATGTTTTTCTCTCTTATCTTGTTTTCATTATTGAATTGTAAATTCAATTATAATTCTTGTATTTGTATTTAGACTTTTGTTCTTTATATATATATATATATATATATATATATATATATATATATATATATATATATAATCTTGTTGGTACTGTTAACCAACGAAAAGCTTTGATTATAAATTAATAAATATTCTTGTATTTGAATAACCTATGTTGTTTTTAATTATCAAACAAGAAAATATATTATATATATATATATATATATATATATATATATATATATATATATGTGTGTGTGTGTGTGTGTGTGTGTGTGTATGTTGTAACATGCTGATCATTTTTGGTTCCAATTCAGCATGCTTCAAAAATGTTTATTTTAGTTAATGTAAAAATAGGCCTAGTTTAAAAGAAATGTTTGTTACTAAAAATGTCTTATAACTACGCCAGCCAAAGGATAAACCGTAAACCAATGAGAGGGCTTTTCTGAATGTATAAAGGTGGAAGATTCAGTAACCATGTTCTGTGAGCGTGAGAAACGGGGTATCTATCTTCCACTAGCCACGGAGGATCGTCATGGGCCTGCAATTATTATAAATTTCTGTTAAAGTTTTTATAGTTTAATTTTAAAAATGTAATAAAAACTACCGAATGTTGCATTAGAAGCTTTGTTTCGTTTATTTTATTATTATCCAAATTTAACCATGTTATAAGAGTAAACCCGTGTAAAGTTTTAATATGTGCTAAGAAAGCCATCTAAGTTCCATTGATTGCCAAGGTATGTTTTAAATGTTATTTCTTGATATTTTTCGATAGAATAAAATTAGTAAATATACAATACCAGCGTGCGGTGACCAAGCTTCATAACCATTTGTAAAAGGCGTGAACATTTTGTATTTCAATTCATATTCTAAAACTTGTAGAAAACAAAATTGAAGTGTAATATTTTAAATTGTTTAAAAATAAAATCTTTTTTTAATATGTAATGCAAACTTTAATGTAACCTGTCTTCTTATTTGTGAATAAAGGTAGTTAAGGTTTTTAAAATAAATGAAAGCACATATTCATTTTCAAACATACCGAGGGTTTACAATATGTATATATATAATACACATGTGTGTGTGTATGTGTGTGTGTGTGTGTGTGTGTATGTGTGTGTATGTGAGTGTGTGTGTGTGTGTGTGTGCGCGCGCGCGCGTGTGTGTGTGTGTTTGTGTATGTGTATGTGTGTGTGTGCGTGTGTGTGTGTGTGTGTGTGTGTGTGTGTGTATGTGTGTGTGTATGTGTGTGTGCGGATTCACAATTACAGTACAATCAGGCCACACATACATACACATCAACTAAAACTGAGATAGTCCACTTTTATAAAATGGATCACAATAAAACACCCTATCGCAATAAGAATGAAATTAGACCGAAAAAATATATTTAATGAATCAAACTCAATACAAATCACATACATCAGTCTACTGCAAAGTAGAAATCCTGTCATTAAAATTTTTGCAGACTTCAATGGTTATAAACGGAAAATTGGGTCCATGGGATGTAAAATGTTTCTTCATAAATTTTAAAAGTTGTACGCTTGACAAGCGTATAATTATCGGTAAATACAACAAGCATAATCATGAACTCATGACTAGCTCACATAATTGATCCTAACCTCCAAGTGAGTAAAGTTACTACTTTTGTTACAACTGGAACAACAACAAAAACAACGTTGAATAATGGGTTGGATTTGAGGATGTGTTTTAAAAGAGTAAATTAATGTAGTAATGTTGTACATAGGCCTGATTTTATTCTTCCTACTACACACAATTTTCTGATAGCGTAAAACACCCATTGTTTTAATCACGAAATCTTCTTTTGGTAAATAAATGTTACCTAAAAAACATTTACCTTTATACCTAGTTTAAAGGTTATAATGAAAATTATTTTTTTAAATTAATTTGCAAATTTCACTGTGTAATAAATCAGCATGTAAATGAGAACAGTCTATAAATAAATTACGTGACATTGACTTTTATTTTAGAGATTCAGAAAAACCATTTCCAAATCAATAACATTTCTAAATAAATCTGACGAGTTGTAACTTGCACGTAGATGTGCCTAAATAGCGTCAGTGTAAAGTTTCCGGTCGTTTCAGGTAAAGTTGAACTTCTCTGACAACATAAGTTGTTTTGTGTAATTAAAACTTCTTCTTCTTAACTACGCCTCCATGCCTTGCTTAAGCTCTGGGAAATTCGATATTGTTAAAACCAGGATTTCTATCATGAATGTACTATTTGTCGAACGTTTGAGTAATTTTGCTTGAAAACTTTCTTCTTAATTAAAACTTATGAAATATATATTCCTAATATTATTATAGATACATTTATATATATTTTTTGTTAGATGGTTCTTAAATATAACTATTTTACCAGACAAGGAATGAAAAATGTTTTTTGAAATTGTGAAATAAAGACAAAATTTTATAATAGAAATGGCGTTTTCTTTATTTTATAAAACAAAATGAGTTTTTAAAAAAAGTCACTTTCTTTGAAAAGTATAATAAACAATATTTAGTTTATTAACATCCATATATTTGACATAAATACAGAATACCGGACTAGACATAATTTTATATAATAGATTAAAGAAATATAACCGAATGTCATTCAACAAATTTTGTTTTTTAATTTATCAAATTGTATTTTGTTTTGTTTTTGTCTCACTATCTTTAACTATTTATAAATACTATTTTGAAATATTGAATAATATTTACATTTAAGAAATATTACTAATTTGATTTTTTACCTATTTAAAACATAATATACGAAGAGTAATTTCCACATAGCTTTCCACTAGTAAAAGTTTCGTTACATACTTTTATGTTATTCAACGACCATTGCCCGTATGCTTTTATATAGGAACTTATACTTTGATAAGTAAATAAAACAAAAACAATAACTTAAGATAAAATATACGCGTTTCTATGAGAATGAAATTACAATTCTCATTGGATAAAAATAAGTATTTCTACGTTTAGAGTTTGCACAGATTAACCCACAAATTATTTGTTGTGAATTGTTGGTCATTATTGATTAGTTATTTATTTGTTCACAAGTTAGGGCCATATTTTGTTTGCATAATTTTGTATAAATTTACCCATTCCGCTAAACCTACCACGAACAGAATTCTATTTTGTTTGTATGAGGTGATATTTAATATACAGAAATATAATCGTGGTAAGTTTACCGTAATGGATACATTCAAACGAATTATGAATTTAACTTCTGAGCAAATAAGTAACTAATCAATAATGACCAACAAATAATTTGGGAGTTAATCTGCTCAAACTCTAAATGTAGAACTCCGTAGTTTTACTACTCTGTTTGTATATATATATATATATATATATATATATATATATATATATATATTTGTATTTGTATAAAAAGTTGCCTCTTAGAAAGGAATTATTTAAATCTTTTTCCCCGCTATTACATACCAAAATTTAAAAATTTCTACTCATAAGGATTATTATATACAAATACACACAATACTATCCACCTCCTACTAGAAATTAATAATTATTATAGTAACCAAAACAAAAGTATACAACTACATAAAATGACCGAGTGTCTAAAAATCAAAAGAAAAGTAGGAAAATCCTACCAAATAAAGATAGATTGCTATATATTTTTGTTAAAATATAGGTGTTTGTGGCAGATTGGTTTGCAGTTTGGATTTAAAAAAATTAAAAAAAAAAAACTCAACATATTATCGATATTTGTTCAACTTTATTACATCCCAATCACTAATTGCTAACATTGAATATAATCTTTGAGATCAGTTAGTTATATTTCTTAGCATCCAACTGAAGCGTTCAAATATATTGTAAATTAGATTTAACAATAAAACTAGAATTAACAAACAATAATAGCTCGTAACAATTTAATAGGATAAAGCAGATACTTTTATTATAGTACTATACTTGATTTAAATTTTTTGTGAAGCTTGTTTTGAGTAAAGATTAACGTTTGTGAGAAGTAAGTATAGCTTTAAAATTATTTTTCTCGCTAATTAAAGTTGAAAATATTATTTCGTTTCTGATTTACTTTTGTTTTAAAATAAAGAGTGAATAATAAGTAAATATTGAAAGTAAATGTAGTTTTATTTTAGTTATATACTTGATGTAAATATTATGTGGAGCTTGTTTTGAGAAAAGATTGATGTTTATAAGGAAAAAGTATGGTCATAAAAATATTTTTCTAGTGAATGAAAGTTGAAAATGTTATTTCTTGGTTGATTTACTGTCGTTCTAAATTAAAGGGTAAATATTAGGCAGATATTCTTGTATATGTAGATATCACTTTAGACCAAGATATTACATTTATACCATTATTACGTGTACACTAAATAGTTGTTGAAACGCGTATGAAATAAAAAATTTTATATTTGTGAGTTGTACCATATTTTTATTCTTTAATTATAATTTTCACTCACAAGCCAGCTCGAATATTATTTATAAGTATGGCAATCAAGTCAAAAGAGATGAACCTACTACACAAATTAAAATTAAAGATTAGGTTGATATTTGATGATATATGGTTTTTATGCAATTGTAGAAAAAATACTGTGTTTCTAAATTTTATGAAAATTAAAATTCCTAAAAACCATCATTTATCACAACGAATTGAGGATAAAACAAAAAGATATTGGTTAAATTTAGAAATAAAATCATTATACGCTAAACAAGCTAGATTAGAATTAGAAGCATTGGAACTTCATCTTATGATTGTTAAACAATTGAATAAAACTGAATTTTGTGAGTTTAATACAAAATATGAAAAAAATGTTATCAATAATAAATCATAAACATATTAATAAAATCCAACACCTTAGGAAGAAATCACAAAAATTAGTTAGTAAAAATAATGAGGTTAGAAATAACACAAACAATGACCTTTTGGAGAAATTTTCTAAGCAAACAAATGTTTATAATTGGAGTAACATAGGATTTAATGAAAAAAAATGGATTTATTAAGCAAAGGATTAAAATTTGGAATCGAAGGTAGCAAGAATGATAAAGAAAAGCTTTTAATTGATGTTGAAACTAATTTAAAATTTCAAAATTATGATTTAAAAAATAATGTTAGGAGTCAAATTAAGAAGAATTTAGAAAAAAATACTAAAAGTAAATCAAATAACAAATACCAAAGGATTATTGAAGATTTAAAAACCAAAGATGTCTACTACTTGAAAGCAGATAAAAATAACGCTATTGTTATTATGGATAAACAAGATTATATAAAAAATGTGGAAAAACCATCGAGGAAGGACCATAGTCATTACTACGTAAAACTTTTATTGGGAAGTTTATAAATAACGCAAATGACACTTTGAAAAAATGTACACATCTTATTAATAATGAACTAAGAAGAAAATTAACAGTACCCAACCCACAAACACCAAAATTATATTGTTTACCTAAAGTCCATAAAGAAGGTAGAAAAATGGGACCAATATTATCTAGTATAAATTCACCAACATATTTAATAGCAAAATGGTTGGTATCACGCCTACAAGAACTAGCCCCCCCCCCACCTTCGTATATGGTAAAAAATACTTCTGAATTCGTCGATAAAGTAAAAAACATTTCTTTATTACCAGAAGAGTATTTAATTTCATTTGACGTAGTATCTCTTTATCCAGGTGTACCAATTTCAAAAACTGTTGATATAATTAGAAAATGGTTAGAACAATTAAATTAAGATGTGAATGAAATTGAAGAATATATATTACTTATTAATTTATGTATGGCGCAAAACGGGTTCCAATTCAACGATAAATACTATGCACAAAATGATGGTACCGCCATGGGAAATCCATTATCTAGTTTCTTAGCTAATTTTTTTATGGGATATTTTGAAACGAAAGTTAAAGAAAAGATGGCCTATTTTCCTAGAGTATGGGTACGTTATGTTGATGATATGTTTGCAGTCTTTAATAAAAAAACATAGAAGATTTTTGCAACGAGCTTAATAGTTTTCATAAAAACATAACTTTCACCATAGAAATTGAAAATGATGGAAGTTTACCGTTTTTAGATGTCCTGGTCTCTAGAAATAATAACAATTTGAAATTTAACATATATAGAAAACCTACACTTACAGATAGATACATAACTAAAGATTCCTTTCATTCTGAAATACATAAGAGAGCAGCTTTTAACTCTATGATACATAGATTAATTACTCTACCTCTTTTGAAAGAAGATTATATAAAAGAATTAAATTATATTTATTATGTAGCAAAATTTGACGGATATAATGAATCATTGATAGATGACATCCATAACAAAATGAAACGGACGAAAATTAAAAATTCAAGATGCACGTTACTAAAAAATAGAAAGGAAAGAAAATGGATTAGATTAGCTTACCATCCACCTTTATCTAATTTGGCTAAAAAAGCTTTGGAGAAGAACAGTAATGTAAAAGTAACGTTAGTTACAAGAACTAACCTAAAAAATCTATTAGGGAAGAAAAAAGATATAATAAAAAATGAAAATAAATCCGGAATTTATAGTTTGCAGTGTGATATATGCCAGATGAAATATATTGGACAAACTAAAAGAAACATACTAGTTAGAGCAAAAGAACATTTTCCCATATTAATAGGCCTGAAAAATCAGCTATGGCAAAACATTGTTTGGACGAAAAACACGAATTTAAAAGTAAAAATGTTGCCCTTTTAAAAAATGTGATAAATTTTAATGAATTAGATGCATGGGAAACTTTATTTATAAATAGAAATAAAAATAAAATTGTTAATAATAAATTAGGACCAATTCAAACTTCAATATTATTTTAAAATAATTAATAGTTAAATACTATCTTTTTTATATTTTTTAAATTATTTAAATAATTTTGTTATTATTATGTCTTACTAGTAATATAGGCTCATCAAAATAAAATATTTATAATTAACATATGTTATTTAATGTAAGTATTTTAGTAGCTGTGGCTATAAATTTGACAATGCCCAGATCTGATTTTCACTTTTGTTTTTACTTTTGTTAAAACTTAATAGGTTATGTTTAATATATATTTTTTTAGTTAATTTGATTTGTGTATCTTCACTGAGGATGACGACAAATTAGTCGTTGAAACGCGTATGAAATAAAAAAATTTATATTTGTGAGTTGAACCATATTTTTATTCTTTAATTATAGTTGCTTATTATTTACTAAAATATAGAACAGAAATAATTTATAACAAAAATATATATTTTCGACATATATAGTTATCTTCCCCATCGATTTGGAATATCAAAAAATAAAATTAAACGTACGTACATTTATTGTTTACATGGAAAAGTATGTAATTATCCTGTAAAGATAATTTTAATTTAATGAAAAATAACTTTTTCAGTTTTGGAAAATTATTTCAGAATTTATACGTTTGTCACAGATATTCCAACACAAGATCTATTGGATTAAATAGCCTAAAAAAGTTGCTATTTCCCTGATCCTCTTTCGACATAGAGAGTTTTTTTGTTATCAAAGAGCTTCAAGTTCTAAGAAGAATCTGGCGCATAGTATATACAGGCACAAAATACAGTCCACACCACTAGTAGAATCATTTTACTTTCCAAGAAAAATTTGTTGCTCTCTATAGACCATCATTTCGGTATGTAGAAACTCTTGGGATGAATAGGTTTTACACCCGCAATAGCATAATTGGGATACCTGAAAAAGGAGAAAGCACGCTGTGAACGGTAGGGGTAGACCTCCTGTGTGTTTTTTCAGCTTAAAATAATTACTTTGAATCTAATATGAGGCCTAATCATACAACTTAAGAAAACGCATAGTACTGGCGCTACCAACAATAATCTGTATACCAACAATGTTAAAATTATTTTAAGCGACAAAACAATTTTTTGACGGAGAGAACACTTGATTGAGGTCAAATTATTGGTTTTCTCCATAACTTGGTGTGGGTAAGTGGTTGTGAGGCGGTACAAGAGACCAGTTACATATCAGGCACGAGTCTGTCAGTAGATACATCAACGTCTGGTGTTGTTTGGGTGTGTGATACGTGTCTCCGCGGAGTGTCTTGATATAAAAGCATTGCATATTTAACAAAAATGGATGGAATTTAAATAAATTGTGAAAATTTACATAATCAAAATTGTATGAAAATATTTAACAAAATTATTAATATTGAGAAATCCCAAGTCCACACAAATACATTGTAAACGCATAAATATGAAACAATTAAATTTTAAACATCAAATTACAAAAAACTCCTATTACTGCCAAGGTACTTATGAAATTCAGTATTTTTTTATTTTGGCCTAGATATTTTGCCGTCAGTAATGTCATATTTTTCTACAAACTATGTATAGTTTAAAAAAAGGTTTTAATTTTTAAAAGATGTTTCATATTTAGGTTTAATTTTAACATGCTTTTGTTCTTAATTAACACTAAAGCCTAAGTACAGTAATAACTGTACTATTATTATAACTTTAGAATAATTGTTTAGTATAAACGTAAGTTTATTATAAAGTTGTATCTGCATTGATTAATCGACCAATGTTTGGTTCATACCACAAAAAATAAATTTTGATTAGATATGTGATTAAACATTCATTGCATTTTGACAAATACTGTGCATTATTAGATCGCCACTTAATGTGAAAATTTAATTGAAATCGTGTATTTCCTAATAGTTTCAATCTCATGTAAATCCAATTTCCATTCCATCGATCTATTGAAAACTGGAATTTGATTCACATATAGATAATCATTCATGACAGGAGAAACTAATAATTGCTTCTCTCCATAATGCATGGTTTGCTTCTCGTAACAATCCGTGACTATGAACATTCAAATAAATGCACTCACATTTTTACAAGAACACACACACACACACACACACACACACACACACACACACACACACACACACACACACACACACACACACACACACACACACACATACACACACACACACACACACACACACATATATACAAACACACACACACAAACAAACACACACACACACATTAGGCCAGTAAACCCTAGTTTACATTTAGAAATAATTGTATATTTTAAAAAAGAAAGCTTACTATCTTTTAGGAAGAGTAAACATTAAAGTAAATAAAAATTCTGGAACAAAAACATATAAAGAAGATGGTTTGAAAAAATTAAGTGTTTTAGAAATGATTTTTTGAAAGGTTTTTAAATGAAAGCTTAAAAACAAAGGTTTTAAGTGATTGTTAAAGGCTATCATGACTAAATAATGAAGAGAATGCATAGGGTATAAGAGAAATAAATGGTTTTTAAATACTGTAGTGGTTAGGGGATGTGAAAAGATCAAGAATTAAATTGTCAATTCAAAAGAAATTACTATTAATAGAATGTAGATGGCGTAACAGTACTCTGACAAACGTGGATGGTAAATTGACTGTAATAACCCAGAATTTTGACATAAAATGATATATTTTAGCTTTTAGTAAATACGTTATTTATGCTTATAAGGGATTTTATTGATCTAAGTAATTTAGTATTTTTAAAAGAAGTATATGTAGGCTTCTCATTAATTTGAATTATTTGTAATTACTAATTAACATACTTAACTACTCACTTATATAATGATTTTAGCGTTCATAGTTCATTTTACCATGATTCAAATAAAATTTTAACTACAAATATCATATAATGATATTTTGCCAAAAAATGTTTCATTAAGAAGTTTGGAGATTTGAGGCCTTCTCAAGTGTTCTGTGGAAAAAACTAAGCCCTAAAACATATCAAACAGCTGGATTTCGTATACCTACTTAGCCTCGATTCCTATGTCCCAGTGGTGGTTGTAATGAGTACGTTAACTGCCATTGCTAGACCTGCTTCTTCTAATTAGTATGGTCTCTCAATGCTCCTTCAAAAGTATTATAGGGATATACTTATCTACTATGGTGTTTGACCTTGATCTTCAAAAGTGTTGAGTTTATATTGAAGGATTGGATTAAACGTTCCAAATACTCAGTATTCTGAGTATCTATTGAATAAAGAAACCTCAGAATCAATTTACCAGCAATGTGGTATGATTTAACCAGAATGACTCATTTTAGACTCGCTTTTGATTTTTTAACTCCTCCTTCTTTCCAACACAATTTGCTTTACACTCAAAAATAGAATAGTTTTTTTTTTCATATTTTTACATTTAAATATTTACCTGCAGTTAGTAAATTGAAATGAGTACACATAATTTTAATCCCCTATATTTTATATTTCTGATCTCCCTCTACTGTTGCATTATTATCACAATGATTCCATTAGTGGGCAAATCTCCTATGTATAGATAATATAACAATAGACTCCTCTTTTATATAATAACTCATTTTATATCGACTCCCCCTTTATATAATACAGGATACAAACTTTACTAATCCAATCCTGCATCCATGAATTACAATTCTCCGCGAATCCAGTACCAGAGTATAATTGACACCTTCCTTAGTTTTCTTTTTCTTTCAGCCTTTACTTGAAGTCGTACCTTTCATAATCACCTAGACCAACTGGTTGTGTATGTCTTCCTTAATCAAATCTATATCCATAATATTTTTTCACATCCTTAATACTTTGTAACAGTGAAAACGATGATTGCCACTAAACACTAGTAAAATCATTATTTCCTGTATTTCCCAAGAACCTGTTTGATTATTTCTTTGATTTTCTGCCCTTGTTAATATTTGCCTTTAAAAAAATATTATTTACTGCTGCTTTAAACCTATTTTCAGATATCTTATTACTGATTTAACTTCATAAGTATTTTTCAAACTATTAAATTTAATTTCATTATAGTTATTACTAATTATAGTATGATTAATTATTGAATTACTTTGAAGTTTTAATCTATATAATCCTATATTAAATATTTGTCCATTACTAATAATACAGTCTATATATTATATTCAATTAATTACTTTTCATAAGTATATTATTACATAAAAATATTATTCAATGAGCACTATTTTTTTAAATTTTGCTTCTAAATAATTATTATTCTTGACATTCAAATTAATTTCATACTTTAACTTTTTTTTTACATAACACAACATTTCCATTGAAACATATTTTAAATTTTCAACATATTTTATTAAAGTGATAAAAAGCCATTAACATTTCTACTTCAATAGGTATTAGAAGAATTACCTATCGTAGTTTTAAAAAGATGTCTTTTCGGACACCTGTTTCTATGTCGAGTTGAATCTGTTTTTTTCTCATTGTAGGCCTAATACAATTTTCTGTTTTTTTTAATATTTTATATTTTTACTAAGAAATAATTATATAATATTTCAATCCGTTTCCGATGGTTTGTGGAGGCATCGCTTTTAAAGCTTCAAAACTTTCATGCAATCACCATCCAACGTCCGTTAACAAAGTATTACCAATACAACGTTAGAATATAAAAATAAAAAATGAGTAAAGTTTAAGAGTGTTCACCTTTTTTTACAACTTTTAAAATAGTGTTAGTTCAGTAATCTTCAACTACTTTGGCTACAACTACTGGCCACATTTAAACTTTCACTTTTGCGTACAGTACAGTATTTGCATTTGACTGGAACGCAGACTTCACGCATTGGTATTGCACACCGTGACAAGGTCGTGGCCTTGCCCAAGGTCACCGTAGTCTCTGTGCCACACCAACGAATGACTTATTTCCTCGACTCACAAACTGTGTGTGTCTGGTTTAGAAGTAATCATTCGCAATTACCTTAAATCCTATTTAAAAATCGATATTGTTTTTAAAATTAAATTTAACCTAAAAAAGAAAATAAATGGCGTCTAATTAAAACTAATATTTCTTAAATAAAAATTATTAAAATGATGAGAGCTCTGCAACACTTATTTAGCAACTGATATATTTCAAATTATATTATGTTCTCCTTGAATATAAATGAAGGTTTAGGCTGCAGATCGTGACTCAGATCCCCGGTAGAGTCAAAACATATCAACGTGCTTTTTTCAACAGTCAGTCCTACATCCTTTTAAAAGAATTACCTAATGTGCGATCTTAAGATGATATTTCAGCTACGCCGTGCTGTTACTAATTTAATAATTCCCTTTATTTAGAGGTATATTTAGAATGGGTTTCTAAAAACCATTTGTATTCTTTTATTTCGTAAAGCTCTCCATTTCTCTTTGGTTTCTTTGTCTTGTCATATCAAATGTATTCACTTGACAGACAAAATCTACGGAGAAGATGCGTAAAGTGAGTAGTTTGTCAATTTAAATATTCTTAGCTCCAGTTTCTTTCTTTTATGGAGTGAATATTAACGATATTTTCAATAGAACCGACTAGTGATATTTTGATGTAACACAGAGGACATTGCACAAGATACCTAAATAATTGTAAGTACTAAAAGTATAGCATATTTATGTTATTACTTCAAGAAAGCGAACTTTTAATCTTCTATTAGCAATTGTTTTAACCACTACCACAAAAACACTACCACTATCCACTAAAACAACCTATACTATTAGAACAGCTATCACTCTCCACCATCAGAAATCTACCTTCACCCACATACTTCTTTCTTATATTTATAGTTTATTATTTAGAAAGTATTTTAAGTCGCAAGACATCCAAAAGTTTGGCTCAACCACTGTCACCCACTGTTGTTTACCACTGTGACTAGATTTCAGAGAGAGGGAAAAGAGTTCCTTGGTATTATACCTCATTAGATGGCAAACTCCCTTCCTGAGCATATCAAGTCTCTATATCTCGTGAGGTATAGTATAAAATGTAGGTTAAAATGGCATGTATTCTAAAACGACATGCAGATCTGGAGAAACTGCTTGATTCTTTTTTTTTATTATTGCGTAGTTGAAACACATAGACTGTATATTGCGCATCTAGTTTTGATTTACAAACTATATTCGTTTGGTTTATAACAGGAGGAAACAAGCACCTCAAGAAAGTGAGTGAACATTGTTATTGTATGCAATTAACTAGAGCTTAGCTAGTGAGAACATTTCACAACGGTAAAAATTAAACAATTTACCCGAAATTTCACTACACATTAGTTTATTAAAACAAACAGACTAGTTTATTAAAATAGTCTAGTTTTGGCGACGATGTAACCTTCATCAGTGCTTGGCTACTACTTCTAGTAGTACTGGGACTGATGAAGTAGTACTTGTAGGAGTAGTCAAGCACTGATGATGGTGACATCGTCGTCGAAACTAGTCTCTTTGTTTTAATAAACTAGTGTGTATACTTTAATAAACTATTGTGTAATTAGATTTAGATTAAACTGTTTCAATTTTGACCGTTATTATTTTTGTAACTTACAGGTCTTCAACAAAGATAGTAGGCGGGTTTCAAACTAAAAACTTAAATTGGAACTCTTTGCAATGTTAATGGCAAAGAAAGCTATAAGGTCTAACCACACGAATGATTATAAACGTTTAGTTCGGGCCCCTACGTTTAGCGCCCCATCAAGCTGCAGTGACGTAGTGCGAGACTGGTTCACAAGCGACTTTCTACTGCACGTCAGTAACAATGATTGGAGTAATTGTTGACGCCTTAGCTACACGCAGAGACCGGCGAACATCTATATTTCATTTGCAGCATCTTGAGCTACGAAAATGAAGCATGAAATATACTCTGCACACTCGGTAAGTAAGTTTGGGTATAATTTTTCCCAACATAAATTATTATTTAATCATTCATAATACCACTGTTAGATTTATAAGCCTCTTCATGAACCAAAAGCCCAAACGTAGGCCAAACAATTAATGGTTGTTAAGATAAACAGCGCAAGATAAATAGCGCAACATAAAATATTATATCTAATATTTTTCATTACTGAAATATGTGTTTTTATTATAAACCAACAGCGTGAAAATACTACTTACAACTTCATGTGTATTCAGCCCAACATGTAGGCCTACTCATATACTTGTATAAACATTTACCTGAAATAATTTTATTACAAAAACAAAATTTACTGGAGTTTGGTTACTAATCATGGATATTAAACTATTGTGGTAAGAAGTTTATAAAGCCCATAAGTAAATATTGTGTGAACGCTAACTGCAAATAACTGAAAGTACTGAAGAATAAATGGCATTTTCTAAGAAATAAGCAATTCTTTTCTAGGGCATTGGATGATAACGGAGCTGTATAAGGTGACGTCATCACGTAGGCGTTCTAATGATAATGCATAGCAATTTTCCCCTTTAGATCTCTATAGCTGTATACGAGCTCGATGGACTTACTCTACTCTAAAGAAACATGGCACAGGTAAACTCTTAAAGTAGTTCAGTTTCATCTTGCCATAAAGGTTACGGTAGTTGGCAGTTATATTTCCAAATGTTTTTTAACTTACAATTCCCTATATATATATATATATATATATATATATATATATATATATATATATATATATATATATATATCAAATATAATTCCTCCTTTAATAATGCGATAAAGTATGGCTTTATGCAGCAGCTGCTTTTAGTGCTGGTGGGTTATCGCACATTCTGTATTACATATTAGCAGCATCGTTACAGCATAAAGCTGGTATATTATACTATTTCACTGACGTTAATGG
Source organism: Prosapia bicincta (assembly GCA_036971475.1). NCBI lineage: Eukaryota > Metazoa > Arthropoda > Insecta > Hemiptera > Cercopidae > Prosapia > Prosapia bicincta. The sequence continues at coordinate 44,907,785 of JBAIZL010000002.1, forward strand.
TTGATACTTAACGTAATATTACTCTACATTTAATATTCAGATACATTAAAGGTAGCTTTAGGTGTTAATAAAGCCACCTCAATTGGATCTACTGTATACATGTGCTGGAAGTTGGACTCTAGTCAAGACTTAAAATGGTAACCAGTGACATGTGAAGATTCATTAAATTACTGTGGAAGAAATAAAAGTGCAAGAAAGTCAGATAAAATTTTTCCAAAGCAGGAAATAAAATAGAACTTGTAAGGGCGGAGAATAAAAAGGAAGCCTGGATTATTCTAAAAGGAAAAAATAACAAAATTCATCAAACATAGATGGAGACATTATTTATGGGGAAATAGTAGGATATTGTTACTGTGAACAACAACAAAAAAGTACGGTATAAATATATAATTTGAAATAACAGAAAATGTTTAAAACTTACTGTTAACATTGGAATTTAATTATTAAAACCATTGTTTTTAGAAATTTGTGAATTTTTTCAATGATAAGTTTTGACGTAATGTAGTATTTTTTTCCTTTCTGATAATATTATTATTAAGTATTTTGTACAATACGCTTGATACAACTCATAGATCAGGACTGCCTTTTTTTACTACAATCGTGTGACAACACTACGATTAAACCACCCATTACCTTAGGTTGGATCCTCAATACTCATTTTTATAGGCTTAGTCGACCAGTATAGTTGGATCCTAAATACTCATTATAGGCTTAGTCGACCAGTATAGTTGGATCCTAAATACTCATTTATATAGGCTTAGTCAACAAATATATATATAAAATACGTTTTCTTGTTTAATAATTTAAAACAACACAGGTTATTCAAATACAAGAATCTTTATTATTTTATATCCAAAGCTTTTCGTTGGCAAACAGTACCAACATCATCAGGAATGATAATTACAATAATCATCATTGTAATTTTCATTCCTGATGATGTTGGTACTGTTTGCCAACGAAAAGCTATGGATATAAAATAATAAAGATTCTTGTATTTGAATAACCTATGTTGTTTTAAAAATATATATATATATATACTTATTAATTTATTTATGATATATACATATGTATATACCTGTTTATTATTAAATAACTTTTTCTCATTGATGGCAGTTAATTTACACACAATAGATGGCTCTTAGAACATCAAGAATGGTAATATCCTCAGGTATCTAGAGTTGGTACAAACAAACCTTCTCTAAGCATGACTAAGATCTGTGAAGATGTGACCTGGATTAACGTGAGCGTAGAACCAAGCTAGAAAACACATGATTATGAACCTTCATGGTTTACTGCAGGGAACCTACTTTATAAAATCAGCGTATAGTGTGATAGTGAACACATTCATAAAAGTAAAAACAGGAGGTAGTTTTCCGGGAACTGAGAGAATATGTGGCTCTCAAGGAAGATTAGGTGGGACAAAGTTACTCATTGTTCAAACTGCAAACTTGTATATCAAACTGTTTGTAACTAAAATTTAAACTAATTGAATTTTTTTCTGGTTTAACAAACACTTTATCATACAAATAAAAAAAATTATTGTGAAGGAACTCTAAATTAAAAATACTCAATCTGCACAAGCGTTTCGATAACTTTAGTAAACTTCATCAAAGATACCACTACAAAGGACGCAACATAAAACTTCAACGGAAGCAGTTGTAATTTTGTAGAAGTATCCCTGATGATTACGTCATAAGTTATCAAAACGGGTATTATGTTAAAATATTAAAAAAAAATTTTGTTTATAATTATTTATTTATTTATAACTTCAACTCACAAAACCACCTCAATTATACACAATCTTAGTATTACCACTATCACACTTATATACTCAAATATATATACTTATATACTATCATATATTTACAAATTTTTTCTCCACATTCAAATTTTAAATGGGTGGGTTTGCTTAAGAAGAGAGAGAGAGAGAGAGAGAGAGAGAGAGAAAGAAGGGGAGAGAGAGAGTCTTTTAGTGTACAGATAAACTTTGTGTCTTTATGTGCATGTGTAAAATATGCATAATTCTTTATTTTTAATATAACATGTTAATTAGTGATAATACCATTGTGTAATGCATTTTATAAGCAAACATTACAAAATTAAATTTAATGTAGGATATCAAAGCAACATTCTCATCATTATTGTTGTTTATTTAAATCACTTGTGACAGATTTAGGAATATATTGTCGCTATCGTGTAATATTTAACTTAGTTACAAAAATCAATTAATTATTTTTTCAAAAATTTACTTTTCATGTGAAAATATTTATGTGACGAATTTTCGACAATAATAAAGTATAAAGTATGAGTGTGTATTTAATACAAATAAACTGAATTACAAATACATTATTATCCCAAAATAACACAAAACCTTGAAACAATACAATAATTGTGATAGCAAAAAATAAATTAATAATACAGACACGAAACACAGCACGTTTGCTACAGTATTATCAATGGTTTGTATTTTTATCCACAACAAAGAAATTAAATACTCTTTACAAGTACAACATAAATGGAAATATTAAAATTAGTAAACAACATTTTAATAAAAATATGTTATATAGTTACGTAACCACAATTAATTATCGCTCTAGGACTTCCTCGTTCCATTACTAAAAAAAATGCAGACTTGCATGACACATTGGGCGTATAAAGTATTAGGGGTCGGAATAATATTCAAATGTAAACACTGGAGGACAAAGGTTTTGTTTGGCAACAGCGCAAGCTGCATAGCTTCAGTGTAGCTGAGTCCGTCGCCGCGTTGTGTTGTGTTTCTAACAAGACGTATTCACTCGCGATGTGGACTGATAAAATCGCCAGCAGGTTTTCAAAATTCTTCAGTGACAGCAGAATAAGTACACGTAAGTAATGCAACTAATACACGTACTAGAAAAATAGGGGTTTATAATTAGGGCCAGACAATAATTTTATAAGTTTTGTCCTCGTTATTTTCAGGAAGAACCATTTTCTTCAATAAATTATTCAATTATAGTAGCAAACTGAAGCATAAATAAATATAAATTATGAAACCTAATGTAATATGTTTTTTTTCATATTTTATAATGCCGGATTTATATATGGGTATAAACTCAAGCATAATGAAATATAATATATATTACCTAATATTATGATTTCATGTTTCATAATTTTGTATTTCGAATTTCATTATGAAATAGACAATAATTAGGATAAGTTGAATTAAAAATACAAAATTTTATCCTGGCGTACGAGTATCGTGTAAACTCTAAATACAATTGTTTGTTAAGACATAAATTTGATAGATATATCGATAAAAATGATCACATTGTTTGTTTTGTCAATAGTCTACACCTTTAGGTGTTTTTTTTTTTTTAAAATAGATATGATAAAAATGAACCGAATATTGTTGTCTGCATAACATTGTACATACATACAATACTTATTAGTGAATTTACTATTTTTGTATTTCCAATTTGTATTAGTGTGCGAATACACTGATGAGAATAACTACAACGCAATATAACTGGAAATTACAATTACAGGTCTTAACTGACAACCGTTATGCAATATTATTGCACAGTGTTACTAGTTGACTGATATGTTAATTAGTATTCAAGAGTAAGCAAATTTCATTTAAATTTACGGTCTTTTGAAACATGTCACTGAAACCCGTATTTTAGAACAACACAAATTAAAATACTAATTAAAAAGGTTACATTTTAATAAGTTAATTTAATCGATATTAAACCCATGCCGAATTCAACTCACAGCCGAAAGCTCTACAAAATAAGACAGTGTTGGCGGATCGCCACTCGAGCCTCGTAGTATATCACGGATTGCCACAATAAAGCTATAGAGACTGCACCTGTTCAACAAGTTTCATATTGCTCCACATTACGAATTATGGCTATTTGGGAAGTTGTGCAGCTAGCTCCATCTCCATTCCGTATATGTCTGTCCTCATACATGTGGTTTAGACACTTATCTAAAAACATTTCACAAATTCTTCCACATAGCTTAGAAATAGACTACTGAATTGAAAATAATTTTCAAAATTTGTAATAGACATATACAGGCTACATAAATTTGCATTACCTCCCGAAACATCAAGAGTCCCACATAAAAAATATTTTAATGAAATAATTCTGAGCACATGTTCACCTTCGACTGAGAGATTTGACCATAACCTATATGAAATAACGTCATTTACAGGGTCAAAGACGGAGCCTGGCTGGGTTTAATCCGGAAGAGATTATTCCTTTCAACCGAAACTTTCAGAAGCTGAATCAATACTTATAAATACTTATAACACAGTTTCTTCGTAATATTTTTTTAAAATTTATAATTGTGTATTACATTTTATAAACAAAAACATGAGAAAATATGTTTAAATATTTTTTGCTCAAGTGATAGTTTTGTTTGATTGTTAGATTCTACTACCTGTATCGTAATGTCATGTAATTGTTTCCTATATATATATATATATATATATATATATATATATATATATATATATATATATATATATATATATATATATATTTATATGCATATAAGCCTCTGCAGCTATTGTAAGCCCATCCTTTTATTTCATTTTTACTGGAATCAGAAAATTTCTGACTATCTCTCTATCGGTCTGACACTCTGTATACTGTCTGTCTGCTCTCTCTCTCTCTCCCTGACTCTCCTTACAAATATACTCGAAACTACGAGCTATATTTGCTACCCTTCTAACGCCACCCATCTTCTGGCTCTTCTTGTTGAGGATAACAACAAAATTTACAAAATTTAAAAGTATAAATTTGAGGCACTTAGTAGTAATTACATTGTAGTCTAAATTACAAGAGAGGTACTATATACAACTTGGAGATAAGTTTACTTCCGTCTTTATATTTGCACTGTAAATGTAATTGTAATTGCGGGAATGTAATTCTACTGTACACGAGCATAGTTTTTCAGGATCAAACAAGAATAAAGTAAGATCGGGGGAAGTAGTAGAAACAGGGGAGGAACAACTTAACCAGAGCCTATTGTGTTTTCGTATTAAATCATTAAAGTGAAGTAACAAAATCCTAGCATGAAACCATTACAACGTGTCCGTCCTCGAACACGAGTCAGTTGTCAGACGTCAGCCTCGAAACGAGATCTCACGAGGTTAGTAAGTAGGACCACGAAGACCCTAATAATCTAGACCAGGAGTCTCCAACCTTTTTTGCTCAAGGGCCACATTGAAAACGTATGGAGGAAAGGCAGGCCGGCAATATTTCAGGGCATAAAATTTACCCCGCCCCCTACACTTACGACGTTTTTTTCTAATCAAGACCTAAGTGGGGTTTTTTGATATTTTCTTGCTTAATCTTTAAGTTGTTGTATTCCCTTATATATCTTTGTTGCTGGTTAACTAAAATTCTTTACGTGGTTGTAAAAAAACTGTGACCAAATAAATAATTATACTTGCTATAAAAGATTAGTTGTTCTGTAGGAGTTTTCAAGAAGGCCTAATGACACTACAGGATGACACCAAACCAAATATTTTCAATTTACTACAAAATGTACTTTATTGAATTTAAAATAAAACTTGACAGTACATGAGTTTACAATATGTGTAAAGCTTAAAAAAAACAATTATTTTTTAGTGAAACGATTGTATTTGTTTGCTACTTCAAATTTCATCCCATTTAGGAACACATTTTGTAGTTCCAATTGTTACGATTGATTTCAAATTCTCATCTGACAGGGAAGATCTGTATTTAGATTTATCAAACTTCATTTTTTAAAAAGGCTGGTCACACTTGTAGATGGATCCAAAAATAAAAAAAAACATAGCGTGTTGAATTCAAGCTGCATTTTTGCAGGCACTTTGTCAATGCCACACCTAAATGAATTTTGAAACATCTGAATGTCTTCTGCTTCACAGTCAAAATCTTCAAAGAGGTTGTTAAACTCTTGACGTAGCTTAGAGATGATTTCTAAAATGTAATCCTTGGTGAAGGTAGCAGTGCCTAGTCCACTCTAGTTCTAACAATATTTTAAGAGGTCAAAGTGGTCAAATAAAGTGGCAAGGGAGAAACGAGTACTGCACTCATACATAAAGGTAAAAATGCTTAAAAGAAAATATATTATCAAATAATTTTTTTTTCAGTTAACTAGCTTACCGCGGGCCGGAAAAAAATCTGTTCGCAGGCCGGATGTCACCCGCGGGCCGTAGGTTGGAGACCCCGGGTCTAGACTCATCACCAGTATACCACTGTAACGAGACAAGTGCTTAAACCTTCAACTACCAATAAAACCTTCTATACAGCCGTGTCACTAATATACCTTTACCTAAATACCACAGGGATGGTTTAAGTCAACCTATTCACTTTATTTTGAAAGCTTTTTTTAAAATCTATTCGAAAAAAATAGATAATTTTCAAAGGAACTTCACGTTAGTTTTAATACATTAGCCATTGAAAACTTACAATTAACTTAGAACTACTTATAAATAACTAAAATTTTAATAGGTTACAAATTATCACGGTAGTTAAAACCCAAACTTACATTTTTAATCGGTTTAGTGATGCAGTCTGAACTAGGACATAACATGACTGACAGCTCTTTACTAGTCATGTATAGCCACGACCTAGGCACGTGCAGGTATAAACACTAGCTTCAGGAAACAATTTTAATTCTTTACTCCTACAAATAAATGTATCAATAACAAAATATTTATTATGGCTTAGTAAAAAGTTTCTTATTTGGGCTTAGTCTGACTATTTTTTCTAATGTATTGTTTTTTTGAAATCGATAATAATAGTTGCACCTTTAGGATTTATATAATTTCCCAAATCTTTCTTTGCTATTTTTCTTTTCTCGCTTTAGTTATTTTTTATTTATATCCAATATACATTAACGTTATTACAACTATTCTTTGAGCTTAGCTTGTGAGGTTATGTTAAAATAAAAACATACACAAAACTCACTAATTAATCCTTTATTGACTCATACGCGTTTCAATGACAAAGTCATCATCATCAGTGAATGATATTACTACAAACTCTTAACTTACAACTGTTAACGATATTAACGCTACTCTCCATTTTACCTACAGAGTGACCAAAACAAAGTGTACTTGTTACTTTAAATTCCATTTTAAAAATAATTTTAGAAACAAATTTAAAATTAAACATGATTAATTTGTATTTACTATTTGTAATATGTTTTGTGTAATATGTATGTGTTTATTGTCGGATGTAAAAGAATGTATCTCATGTTTAGTGCAGATGCTCAAACATAATCGATTTGTCAGCAGTACTAAACTAGATACAAACAGTACAACTCAGATACAGATCCATCGCTGAAAACCTGTCAAGTGTAAACAGACAAAAACGTATCGCTATTGATATACCAAAAGAACGTTACATCTATATTTGTTTCCGATATTACATTTTCTCATTAAAGTATGATTGTAAAACATTTTAGTAAAATTAAAAATAAGCAATGTACTTGAGTTTAAAAAGTAAAAAGCAAATCATGAAAATTATATTAAACCTCACGCTGAAATATGTAAAAATATTACAAACACGTAATAATAAAGATGTTAATCTACATATTACTCAAAATACATACATTTTCACCAAAACATAAAAATACTTCATTACCAAATACATAAAAATACATACCATTTGGTTTTGATTTCCTATAGCTCCTAATGGAATTAACCTTCTGTATTGCTTACAGAACATTATCGTTTTTAAATAACCTTTAAACCTAGGGATATAAACCTGAAAGCATGAAGCTTTACCATCCGTCATGAATGATTGTGCTATTATGATGCTTGAAACGTAAAACAGAAAATGGTACTATAGTATGTGAAAAAACAAATAAAAGCTTTCTTGCCGGTTCTATAAGCTTCTAGAAAGATTCACAATAAATAAAAATCAGTGAATTCATCGATTACAATATACAATTCAGAGATAAACATATTTTTTTATCTTAAATAAATGAAACCTCTCAACCACAAATAACTTTATTCTTTTATTTAAAACCTTATGTACATTTCGATTGCAAAGCAATCATCCTCAGAGGTAATTCAAAATGAAAATACAAAAGAAGAAAATTATTTGTGGTTGAGAGGTTTCAGTTATTTATGTTAAACATTACGCCACAGTTTTTTCATACAGTTATATTTTTTATGTTGCCGTTTTTTCAATTTCTATAAATTAAAAAATTATAAAAAAATAATAGTTATAAAATTATTCTACTTTCCATTTTTGATACTTTTCATTTTCTTAAAGTACTGGTTTGGGGTATTAAATCAAGCATTCAGTTTATTGTTACGGAGATTTCTCCAGATTCTGTTATCAAGTGTTTAGATCTATTAGTCCTAACAGTTTACTCAATTAATACAAATATATCGTATCCTAAGATTGACATTTTCTCGTACACTTGCTAATTTCCTTTTAATGCACGTGCTATGATAGCTCATTAGTAGCTTACTGTTATTTTGATGAGTTATAGAGATATTTTACCAGAGTTATAGAGACAAATTTTCGAAAACCAGTTACAAATAATATTAATTATTATTTTACCCTATTTTAAATATCCAATCGGCATTTTCGATTACGGTAAATTCGTACAGAATTACAAGACTGTCGGCACATGATGCTCACTTCATTTAATCGCAGACAAATTCAACTAAAAATTAAATTACTGCACCATTTTCTAGAGTCAAAGGAACTTTTATTAATTAAAGCAGAGATTATAAACATTTATTATGCATAATAAATAATCCAATAGTCATTTCGTTGGGCTGCAACATATATTTAAAGTAAATTTGTAGCTAAAACCTTTAAAAATTGAGGGACTTTACCATATGGAGACAGACAAACCTGTGCTTTAAACATTCTCTACGTCAGGAAAGTTTTAAATACACCAAATATGCAGCACGTTTTTTATTGTTCCTTACTGAGCGAAAAGATTATTCTTTGTTACGATTTTTGGTTTATGTTGTGGATGGTTTTAGAATTTCAGTATTTCAAGTGACAAAACCACAGCTTCAGAGAATTGTAAGAAATTGGTGGTAAAATAATTACTCCTAAGTCAGGCTATATATATATATATATATATATATATATATATATATATATATATATATATTTGTGTGTGTGTGTGTGTGTGTATGTGTGTGTGTGTGTTTGTGTGTGTGTGTATGTGTGTCTGTGTGTGTGTGTGTGTGTGTGTGTGTGTGTGTGTGTGTGTGTGTGTGTGTGTGTGTGTGTGTGTGTGTGTGTGTGTGTGTGTGTGTGTGTGTGTGTGTGTGTGTGTGTGTGTGTGTGTGTAATGAACTAGATATATAAAATTTAAATTATGTGAGTATTTGTGAAGTTAACAGAGATGATGTAATGTTTTACTACTGACACACAATTAAAACATAGAGCCACCGTGGTAGTACGGTACACGCAGCTTCAAACTGTATAGTCGCTGGCATGTGAATATTCAAGAGTAGCTGGTTGGCCCAGTTTTACAGTGCAAGGTGGTTACCCTTGGCCTAGTTTAATATCTTTGCACATTACAATATAATAGGAAATGTTGAATACGATTTTTAATTTATATGAGTTTCGGAAGAAAAGATGATATTGACATTGGCAAACGAGTGGTTGACTAACGACTTCGTAACACTGGCAGCTTCTCAGGGTCAGACTGAGAGTGGGCGCTGTAACTGCGAAGTAAGAAATGTTTTCCATGAGATTGGCTTTAAACGTCAGCTAATTACGCCTTTAGCAATATTTCAACATGTCTAAAAAATAACTCAATATTTAGTTTTTTCTTCTAAACGAGATTTTGTTTTCTTTCGTCAATGACAATTCTTTTCTTTTGTTTTTGTTTAGTTCAACATAATATTGAGCAATAAGATCAATAAACGAAATAAATATTGTATTGCTTTATTGTTGTTATTTCCAACAAAATAATTTGTATTCTTTGTAGTTGAATGTACTAACATTTTGCTTTCGTGATATGTAGTTCGTTCCCTTCTCTAAAACGTATTTGTTAAGTTGGCCGCTTGTAAAGATATTCATGTTTAATATCACTACATGGAAAATTATTTAGGAAGATTAATTTTCCGTTTTTCTTTGTGAAAAGTCACTTAATTTGTTGGTGGCGGCATTACAATAGGTCAGATCCACATATGGTTTATTAATTCCGTGATAAAGTCGCCAGAAGTATTGTACAGCTAACAAGATTTACAGCAAGCAAGGGAAGTGGATATAGGAAAACACTAAGGTTAGTTTTGACAGCTGAAGCCTTTTCAAATTGTTCCCTGTAACCAGAGTAAACAACTTAAGTGGATATAAATGTGCTTAGATTTTATACACACATCATTTTCAAGCGCGCACATTCATTAAAAAAAAAGATATTACATAAAAACAACTCCAATTCTATTACTAAATGTTCCTCTAACACTGTTACATTTTATATTTGGCTAAGGACTAAAACATGTCACAATATAATCGTTCGAAATATTTAATATTTTGAATTTTAATAAAACCGGCTATTTATGTGCGAGTAAACGCTAGTGTCTGTATGTATATATTGCCCAAATCTATTTGTACAGGGAATTTTATATGTTACCAGTTTTACATTTGACAAATTTACATGACAATGACATTTATATATAATTGAATTAGTTTCTTCATTAGGTTATTAGGAAATATTATTAAAAATATATCACTATTAGTTGTCTATTAGATATTACATTATAAATAAAACACATTATTTTCATAAATATCAATATTTATCTATTATAAATCCCTAGTAAAGTGGAACTGCTGAATATAATTATTTATTGTAACTCCCTGAATCAATGAACATTATAGCATTAATGCAGAAAGACGGGCGTCACGTATATCAAGTTAAACCAGAACATCTAATGTTTTCAATTCATTCTTCCACATGCACTGTATCTGTGAGTATAGTTATTTATTTGTTTAACACTCATCTAAAATTAAACTCTTTAATTAAAATTTAAATTTACTAAATCGTAAGTAAACACATTATATATTGCAACTTTAATCTGTGATTTAGGATGAATCTAGAAACGTTCTAAGTATATTGATTTACAAATACAATACTGCGCTTATACCTACTTGCTTTTAGACGCAGCTAGATATAGAGGAATTACGTGCGCTATATTGCAGGCAGAGGCAATGTGCCCTAGTATGTTATTCATAAAAAAACATACAAACGTTATCAGTAGATTGATCCACACGCTCTGTATCTGTGAGTAGGACTACATTTATTTCTTTTAAAATCTCTAATATAAAAGACACTCAATCATTTATTTTGCAATTAAATAAACTGTTATATTCACTCATACATGAAATAAAAAACTGCTATAATTGTCCCTGATAACATTATTCTGCCCGAGGAAGTTCTGTTTTGAAGCTAATTATTGGCATACTACTTATTGGAATATTTATTTATTGCCATAATCCATTATATTTGCATTAATCGCCATGAATGTCATAATGTTAGGGCGTGTAGGCTTCTTTCCATTAATATCCTTTATTACTGGAATAAATAAACAACATCTATGCGAAGCAATCTTGTGTTTAGAAATAAATAGCCTACAGGGATTAACATCTATTATTATAAACAGTGCTTTACGACAAATCACCCCATATGCCATATTATAATGATTTCTTTCCTCAAAGTTTAACCTTACAGATAATTCAGACGTTGTATATTAGCCATAGCCTAATGCTATTAAAGCAAACATTCGTAGAGATATTGAAATGTCATCCGGGCAAAACACGGCGTGTTGTATTAGGAACAATCTTTTTATTAGAACGACTTAAGTTCTTGTAATTGCAAGTAGCTTATTTATTTTTATGTGATACAATTTTACTTTTCACTCTTCCTTCAGTATGATTGACCATCGAAAATTAAATTCTACATAGGTGACTATATCTACTACAATTACTCGGATACTACCTTGACGTAAAATGAAATATGCACAAATCCTTTACCATTAACAACTGAGATAAAAAAAGCGAATAAGTAGTAATAAACAAAGATAACAGACCAAGAATATACACTGCATAAAGAGTAAAATGGAAAACTTCTTGGAATTTTCTCTTAATATTTTGTCACTTAATATTATTATTCTGTCATATGTATATACCCAAGTATTTATATTATTTGTAATTATAAATTTAACAACAATAAAAGTTTTATTTGTCGATCTCAGTAGGAAATGATTTAAAATATTTTTTATTTCATATAGTGTATCTTGTTGCAGCACGGCATTTTAAAGTGATTTACAGGCGATTAAGTTCAAAAATAAAAGTTTACACGATGGAAATATAAGAGGGTTTGTAGAACTGTTTTGCGAATTACCTTGGAGATTTTTGAACGCTTTATTTAATAAGCTTATATATGCAATTTTCGTGTATTCAGAAGTATATAAAATGTTATTACATTGATTGATAACAAACAAATTCATACAACAGCTCTTTATATTAGGTTAGGTTTTACTATGCATTATACATTATTCCTATGTGGAAATATATTTTTAAGGATGTATTATTTCATACAACCTTGAGGTAAATGTGTTTTACATAATATACTCACTTGTAAGAGATAATATTTATTTATAGGTGTTGTTTATTAGGGCAAAATAAATAAAATTTAAGAAAATAGTTACAAATACTATAAATTTTGAAATATTTATTTAAAATTTCAAGATATAATCCAAAAAACTTGGTGCAATTTGTATTATATAAATTGTATCCTTATTCGTGATATAAATTTGGCACAAAATAAATATTTAGGAAAAAATAAAGTGGTAAGTATTATAGACAGAATATGTTGCATGAGTAAATTAACTTCTTATTGTTATAATTGGTTTTATTTTAGAGGTAAAACTATTTGAACTTGCTATTATTCCTACAAGTGTCATTTTTAGTTTATTATTTTTTTTACATATAAATTCTTTCAGATCATACACCTTAAACAATTGTAGTTGTCTATACCTTGAAAATATACAATGTCTGTGTGGAAATGCCATTTATCTATATAAATAAACTTTACATTTTTCGAAATAAGTAAGTTTGTTGAAAATAATGTATGTAATATACCCAGAAAACTACCGCAATGTCCATAAACCTGAAATAATTGAATATGTCCGCTAATTGAACAAACATGTTCAAATCGCCGTATTTCTCGCTTGAAAGCATTTTATTGCATAAATGTAGTGGAAATTAATTTAAAATTTGTATTTTCCCATCAATTAAAATACGTTACTGAAGGAAAATATTAAACACAAGTATTTATTTTCCCTATTCAATCAGTGGATTAAAATCTAAATAAAAAAATGAATCAGAACTTTAAAATTCAATGTTTCTCAAGCTCAAAGTTTTTCCCTCAGAAACGGTTTAGAAAATGCAAGTAACATGTTCCATAAATAAATTGTTGTTTAATCAAACAATTAATCCGATGTTTTTAACAATACACTTTAGGTTTGTCATTAGTATTATAAAGATGCTTTTAAAACATTCATCATCTACTTTATTACACATAGATACAAATTATGTTTAAATAGATTTTGTTTCAATTTATTTTGGTAATTCCTTATTCCTTTAGTTTACTAAATTTGAAACATCTGATCCCTATGATCCAATTGCTACAGCTGTTCTATCCAATGGCCATTTTCCAAATTTAAAACACTTAATCTCTTGCATCCGCCAATAAATAGATCTATTCTATGATAACATTTGAAAAATATTTTTATAATAAAATATTGTTAATTTTAAAATATACTTTTTTGAACAGTTCACATATTTATGGAAGCTGCAGAATTTCAAGATTATAGCCTTAACATTTTCGGCGCCTATTATGTAAACAATCTATATGAAACAGATCCTTTCCAATCAATTTATTATTAAAAAGTAGATAGAAGTGTGTATACAGATGTTATTAGACATGTTGATTCTTGCACACATAATGGAAATAATATATTTTAATTCCAGTTTCCTGTAGCCTGCTTGCAAACGTTCCTGTGTTTAGCTAAACGGAAACAAAATTAATACTGTAATGATGAGCAATCATTTGTAATGGGATATCAAAACTGTATGCTCGTATTTACCCATATAAACAGATGTTTGTAAGTTTGAATGCACGTATGAAAATTGTCAGCTTCGAAATGAAAGTACTTTCAGGTTCTTACACAGAACAAAACCTTATGAAAATTTACAATACGTATTTAACGACTAAAACAAAAAGGATGAGTAGACAAGGTATGAAGTACAAATATGCTTATTTCGCGTCTTGCAGAAAGAACGAACGGATATTCAAGCTGATACATTTTGAGTAAATAACAGAAATATGTATTTATCGAAGTGGAAAATCAAAGAAGAACACAATTTTACATTTAAGCACCACTGAGCTCCAAATCTTTACGCTTTACGGTTACAAATGTGAGAAGTTAGAGTTTTTATTAGACTTTAGATTTGGAGGTTAAATGTTATGAACAAGGTAATGTTTTTCCCAAAAGCAATGAAATTGAACATTAAATTTAATATTCTACTTTTAATGCCTTTTTTAAATTTATATGTTATTTTATTTATAAATAAATGAGAAATAAACAAAATTTACGCTCACTCAAAAACGTAAGTTTCCATTATAAGAACAGTATTAAAAAGGGTACTTCGATTTTTAATTCACCTGACTGAACCACAATAAATGCCTAAATTAATGAGTTATATAAATATTTCAAGCGTTCTTATACATTTATTTTCATCAATGTATTCAGCAACTAGCTGTATCTCGGCTCTCTTTGATGTGATACATGGTGCATATATTAGAAATTAGAAACATACATACGTTTCTATAAGGTTAACTTTCCAATACTTCACAGGCTAAGACAATACAGAGGTAAGATATTTTTTTATCGACTACAGCCAAAATCAGTCTGGTAAGAATTGTTTCTCTAATTCCTCGTGAGGCGTTCAAGAAGACGTTTCGCCCATCATTTGTCATTTGCGATATGTGATGGTACATGCCTTTATGTCAAGCGTTAATTTGTGAATACTTGATTGGACAAATGACTGGAGATCACCTGTGTTGTAACTCGGTTCTAGACGACAATCCACAAGTGAGGCAGTCATAGCCCGGGTTGTCGCTGGTATTGCCTAATATTATAGATTTGGCGAATGGTGCAGCAAGCTTAGAACATGGTCGCACAGGAATATCTCGATTGAGGTTAATATTTACTCCACACTATATAATTATCTGAATGGGATGCAAGTGGATACATTTTCTTTTTTTTTGTAATAAACGATGTAACTGTAAAGAAGTAATGTTTCTTACGTGGCTGTGGTTGTTTTAGCTAGAACGGGAGTCTATGTATCAAAATTAGTTTTATTTCTTGTTATGAAATATGTTTTTATTAGGAATTGTTTAATGATTTTGGTTAACTAAGGAAAACAAAAGATCCATTTTATAAACACATCTTATTCTCTTCCGGTTCACAACAAACTTCTAAAAATAAATTATTGTATTTGATTTCACTCCAACTTTTAGTACACAATAGCTTTAACGTAAGCTCATGAAATATATAAGCAAAAGTTATCTTATATTTTTAACATATTTCATGTTTTGTTATTGATAAAGTTTAATAATTTGGGGAGTCACCTGTTCGTAGATCGTGGTTCTGAAGTTCCATCCATTCGTTGCGTCACTATTGGCCAATAACCACAATCACCAATAACCATCAGTTATTTGTAAAAATACCTCTGAAGATGATTACTTTGTAGTCGAAATGTACATTAGGTTAAAATAAAATTTGTTGAATTTGTGGTGAGAGGTTGTTTTAATTAATATAAACATTTATGCCACAGTTGCTTTAAGTTGTTGTTAACCACAATCACTTTTAGACGATTTATTTTACTTTATTAACAACGCGTGGGTTGCTACTTAGTAATCAACTTCCGACGATTTAATTCAATGTTCAATCGGTAAAATAATCCGACGACTTTACTGTATACTTTCTAACTTTGCTATCAACGCGTAGGCTGCTACTTAGCATTTGACTTTCGACAATTTATTTAATATATTTCTACGAACTTGAGGTAAATTGACCTTAAATGTTCTCATCGAACGTTTCTGCTTGACTCCTCGTGTCGTTCTTCCTAACAACTAACGTTTTGAACCTCTTATCCCTTCTCTACTAGCCTAAGCCGATCACATTTTTTTAATTTAATCTCTAACGTTTATTTTTAAAATTACAAAAAAAGTAATATTACTGCTAGTTTGGGCTTGTATCTTGTTTTCTTAATTTTACAAACTTAATTTATAGTTCCCTTAGAGTCTCTGCAACACATCGTTATAATATATATATATATATATATATATATATATATATATACATATTTATT
>JBAIZL010000002.1:44931011-45063511 GCA_036971475.1 Prosapia bicincta
AAACGAACTTTCTGCTCTCCACTAAACGAACTTTCTGCTCTCCACCGAACGAACTTTCTGCTCTCCACTAAACGAACTTTCTGCTCTCCACTAAACGATCTTTCTGCTCTCCACTAAATGAAATTTCTGCTCTCCACTAAACGAACTTTCTGCTCTCCACTAAACGAACTTTCTGCTCTCCACTAAACGATCTTTCTGCTCTCCACTAAACGAACTTTCTGCTCTCCACCGAACGAACTTTCTGCTCTCCACTAAACGAACTTTCTGCTCTCCACCGAACGAACTTTCTGCTCTCCACTAAACGAACTTTCTGCTCTCCACTAAACGAACTTTCTGCTCTCCACCGAACGAACTTTCTGCTCTCCACTAAACGAACTTTCTGCTCTCCACTAAACGAACTTTCTGCTCTCCACTAAACGATCTTTCTGCTCTTCACTAAACGAACTTTCTGCTCTCCACTAAACGAACTTTCTGCTCTCCACTAAACGAACTTTCTGCTCTCCACTAAACGATCTTTCTGCTCTCCACTAAACGAACTTTCTGCTCTCCACTAAACGATCTTTCTGCTCTCCACTAAACGAACTTTCTGCTCTCCACTAAACGATCTTTCTGCTCTCCACTAAACGATCTTTCGGCTCTCCACTAAACGAACTTTCTGCTCTCCACTAAACGAACTTTCTGCTCTCCACTAAACGAACTTTCTGCTCTCCACTAAACGAACTTTCTGCTCTCCACTAAACGAACTTTCTGCTCTCCACTAAACGAACTTTTTGCTCTCCACTAAACGATCTTTCTGCTCTCCACTAAACGAACTTTCTGCTCTCCACTAAACGAACTTTCTGCTCTCCACTAAACGAACTTTCTGCTCTCCACTAAACGAACTTTCTGCTCTCCACTAAACGAACTTTCTGCTCTCCACTAAACGAACTTTCTGCTCTCCACTAAACGAACTTTCTGCTCTCCACTAAACGAACTTACTGCTCTCCACTAAACGAACTTTCTGCTCTCCACTAAACGATCTTTCTGCTCTCCACTAAACGAACTTTCTGCTCTCCACTAAACGAACTTTCTGCTCTCCACTAAACGAACTTTCTGCTCTCCACTAAACGAACTTTCTGCTCTCCACTAAACGATCTTTCTGCTCTCCACTAAACGAACTTTCTGCTCTCCACTAAATGAACTTTCTGCTCTCCACTAAACGAACTTTCTGCTCTCCACTAAACGAACTTTCTGCTCTCCACTAAACGAACTTTCTGCTCTCCACTAAACGATCTTTCTGCTCTCCACTAAATGAAATTTCTGCTCTCCACTAAACGAACTTTCTGCTCTCCACTAAACGAACTTTCTGCTCTCCACTAAACGATCTTTCTGCTCTCCACTAAACGAACTTTCTGCTCTCCACCGAACGAACTTTCTGCTCTCCACTAAACGAACTTTCTGCTCTCCACTAAACGAACTTTCTGCTCTCCACCGAACGAACTTTCTGCTCTCCACTAAACGAACTTTCTGCTCTCCACTAAACGATCTTTCTGCTCTCCACTAAATGAAATTTCTGCTCTCCACTAAACGAACTTTCTGCTCTCCACTAAACGAACTTTCTGCTCTCCACTAAACGATCTTTCTGCTCTCCACTAAACGAACTTTCTGCTCTCCACTAAACGATCTTTCTGCTCTCCACTAAACGAACTTTCTGCTCTCCACTAAACGAACTTTCTGCTCTCCACTAAACGAACTTTCTGCTCTCCACTAAACGAACTTTCTGCTCTCCACTAAACGATCTTTCTGCTCTCCACTAAACGAACTTTCTGCTCTCCACTAAATGAACTTTCTGCTCTCCACTAAACGAACTTTCTGCTCTCCACTAAACGAACTTTCTGCTCTCCACTAAACGAACTTTCTGCTCTCCACTAAACGATCTTTCTGCTCTCCACTAAATGAAATTTCTGCTCTCCACTAAACGAACTTTCTGCTCTCCACTAAACGAACTTTCTGCTCTCCACTAAACGATCTTTCTGCTCTCCACTAAACGAACTTTCTGCTCTCCACCGAACGAACTTTCTGCTCTCCACTAAACGAACTTTCTGCTCTCCACTAAACGAACTTTCTGCTCTCCACCGAACGAACTTTCTGCTCTCCACTAAACGAACTTTCTGCTCTCCACTAAACGATCTTTCTGCTCTCCACTAAATGAAATTTCTGCTCTCCACTAAACGAACTTTCTGCTCTCCACTAAACGAACTTTCTGCTCTCCACTAAACGATCTTTCTGCTCTCCACTAAACGAACTTTCTGCTCTCCACCGAACGAACTTTCTGCTCTCCACTAAACGAACTTTCTGCTCTCCACCGAACGAACTTTCTGCTCTCCACTAAACGAACTTTCTGCTCTCCACTAAACGAACTTTCTGCTCTCCACCGAACGAACTTTCTGCTCTCCACTAAACGAACTTTCTGCTCTCCACTAAACGAACTTTCTGCTCTCCACTAAACGATCTTTCTGCTCTTCACTAAACGAACTTTCTGCTCTCCACTAAACGAACTTTCTGCTCTCCACTAAACGAACTTTCTGCTCTCCACTAAACGATCTTTCTGCTCTCCACTAAACGAACTTTCTGCTCTCCACTAAACGATCTTTCTGCTCTCCACTAAACGAACTTTCTGCTCTCCACTAAACGATCTTTCTGCTCTCCACTAAACGATCTTTCGGCTCTCCACTAAACGAACTTTCTGCTCTCCACTAAACGAACTTTCTGCTCTCCACTAAACGAACTTTCTGCTCTCCACTAAACGAACTTTCTGCTCTCCACTAAACGAACTTTCTGCTCTCCACTAAACGAACTTTTTGCTCTCCACTAAACGATCTTTCTGCTCTCCACTAAACGAACTTTCTGCTCTCCACTAAACGAACTTTCTGCTCTCCACTAAACGAACTTTCTGCTCTCCACTAAACGAACTTTCTGCTCTCCACTAAACGAACTTTCTGCTCTCCACTAAACGAACTTTCTGCTCTCCACTAAACGAACTTTCTGCTCTCCACTAAACGAACTTTCTGCTCTCCACTAAACGAACTTTCTGCTCTCCACTAAACGATCTTTCTGCTCTCCACTAAACGAACTTTCTGCTCTCCACTAAACGAACTTTCTGCTCTCCACTAAACGAACTTTCTGCTCTCCACTAAACGAACTTTCTGCTCTCCACTAAACGAACTTTCTGCTCTCCACTAAACGAACTTTCTGTTTTCCACTAAACGAACTTTCTGCTCTCCACTAAACGAACTTTCTGCTCTCCACTAAACGAACTTTCTGCTCTCCACTAAACGAACTTTCTGCTCTCCACTAAACGAACTTTCTGCTCTCCACTAAACGATCTTTCTGCTCTCCACTAAACGAACGTTCTGCTCTCCACTAAACGAACTTTCTGCTCTCCACTAAACGAACTTTCTGCTCTCCACTAAACGAACTTTCTGCTCTCCACCAAACGAACTTTCTGCTCTCCACTAAACGAACTTTCTGCTCTCCACTAAACAATCTTTCTGCTCTTCACTAAACGATCTTTCTGCTCTCCACTAAACGAACTTTCTGCTCTCCACTAAACGAACTTTCTGCTCTCCACTAAACGAACTTTCTGCTCTCCACCAAACGAACTTTCTGCTCTCCACTAAACGAACTTTCTGCTCTCCACTAAACGAACTTTCTGCTCTCCACTAAACGAACTTTCTGCTCTCCACTAAACGAACTTTCTGCTCTCCACTAAACGAACTTTCTGCTCTCCACTAAACGAACTTTCTCCTCTCCACTAAACCATCTTTCTGCTCTCCACCAAACGAACTTTCTGCTCTCCACTAAACGAACTATGTTCACTGAATATAAATTGTTGAAAAGAACGATGTGAACACTGTAAACATTACTTTAGAATTTAATTTAACTGTGACTGCCACTTTACATAAAATGTGTTTGTCCCCAATTTTCCCCAAACCCCAATGAACAATACTAGATCATGGAAATTTCACATAGCATTGTTGGTATCACTGTCTACATTTGGAGGGAAACATTACAGAATGTTCTTTCCTTGGTATTCCTCTGTTAGATGTGTATTGCTTGGACAAAACAAATAAAGGTAAGGATGAGTATTACAAATATTTGTTCTCATTAATGTCTTATATATTTATGAAATCTAGTGAAACCATAAGAGCGATGATCCCTAAACTTAAAAGTCAAGAAGGGCATTAACAAAATATTAGGTTTACTTACCACCGTCGACCTTACCTCAGTGGACCTCACTTCCATGGTCATACCGTGTCTACGGAAGGGGGAATCTCCTAACCACTAAGGTTATTTTTACTATTTTTCTAAACAATGTTAATCATGATGAGATTTTGCTTCATTTTGACGTTTCCGAGAAATATCATTGTAAAAACACCGAAGAAAATCAGTCCGCCTACTTTGATGTCCCAAAGCCACAGGTTACATTCCAAACTTCTATATTGTACTTTGTTGATTCATTCTCTGGTAAATTGAAACACAAGTCATTTGTTACAATATCAGAGAATAACCGGCGTGACCCAATAGCAATTGCAGACCACTTAGAGCGGAATAATAAAAAAACAAAACAGCTTGCCCCATGTTATCTACTGTACACTTACTTAGCAATATAGAAATAGGACAATGTTTCAAATATTCTGCTGTCGTAGCTGATTGGTTTCAAGCTGAGAGGATGACTTTCTGAGGCTTCACATGACAAAGGTTCGGTATCGGTAGCGCAGTTAAACATATGGCAGGCATGCTTGTAGCTGCAGACTCTGACATTCCAAACTTTGAAACTCTTGTTCAAAGATTAGAGGAAAACTGCATATTAGTTAATGTAATACCAATAAAACAGTAACTCATGTGGATGCATTAAAAGTGAAGCAAAAACCTTTAAAGAAACAACAAATACTAATCAAGTAATCTATGTAGAGGGTCGTGGTTACTTGAAGACACGAAAACTCAGTTCTATAGACTGTTCTTTTGACGAAGAATATACTCCTTTGACATTGGTATTATCAAAATTTTTTCGTAATAAAAATACCCATTTTTGCCTTAAAATAGAAGGTTTTACTTAATTATTGTTAAATCTTGAATACGGTAGCTAAGTAGGGTAGGTTAGTTGTATTGAACTATTTACTGAAATAATTTCATACTATTTTCTTAAGTTTCCTCAAGAACAGAAAGCACTGATTTCCCATAGAAAATCAGATTATAGGGATTTATACTCTCATAGTGAAGAAGAATGTCCCCCTAAAATTTAACGAGTTATGAACAAGAATGAACCAAAGACAAATGAATGTATTTATGCAAATGAAATCCATCTGACATTTTGTGACAACCATTGATTGTTGCATCAGTGACGATGCAATTTAATGTACCTTAAACACACAATACATTTAGTCCTGATTACCATTATAAATAACTTTATGACGTAGTTAAAGTGACATTTAAAGAAAATTTACCTCCCACTCTGGCATACCATCGAAACCATACTTGTTTGATTTTGCATATTACAGCATGTAATTTCATAGTAGTTATGGAAACATAAACTTAAGGATTATGCAATATTAATTAAGAGCCAGTTTTTAAAAATTAAGCTTGTTCTGATATTGTGTAAATTAGTTTAATTTTCCACAATATTTACCTCCGTGGATACTTCAAAACAATATTTTAATGTAAATTTAAGTAAAATATCTTGACCGCTTGCGAAATATGTTTCAGTGAGGGGTTCTATACCTAAAAATGTAATGTATAAATTTTATATTTGTGGTTTAGACAAAACTCCATACTACCTAGAAAAGGTATATTATTTTGAGAATGACACAGTTGCTATTTCCGTGTAAAAACCTTTTTGAATGTCAGTGTTGTATATTAAAATAGTTTATTTATTTTTTGTTTTAAAAATCCCCTCCTAACCGAAGTTTTTTATTTCTGTAATGATTGCGCTAAAATTATCCAGGCTTACCGTAATCTCAGTGCTGCCGTCTAGCGTTAATTCCCGTAAATAAAAGATCGGAGTGAAGAACTTACGTACGTAATTCACTTAACATTAAAACTCTTCAGACACCCTTACTTTCTTTTTAATGAGTTTCTCATTTTAATGAGAAACAGCTACAAAATCTAAATGTTTTATTCCCTATGTGACACAAAAATTTCTCTTACTTTTACAGAAAAGTTATCTTTCACGCAAGTTAAAAACATTTGCTCTTTTAAAAATAATATCCACTGCGTTTCCAGAAGTGTAATTCCAGAAGAAATTATTTATTTTGTTTTAAAACAAAATTAGGTGGTTATTTCAAATGTATTTATAAAACTTGTTTTAAACTGATACAGCTACAGTCAGATGTGATAACTTGAATAATCCTGTATGAGAAATATCTAGAGGCAGTATGCATTTGGACTAGCCGAGAGACGAGGCCTTGACAAACACCGGGAGATTTATGTGCAGCGATTGGCTTTAAGGCGTCAGATGGCACGTTTTCAGTTTCAAGCTTTAACGTGAAAAACGAGGTATCACCTTTGCTTTACATGTACAACAAACTGCCTTAAATTGAACGTAGTTCGATTTGTTATTTATATGCACTTGTTAAAGTTTACTAAATATTGCTAAAAGCATTTGTAATTTGATTGAATAGATCTACACATACACATGTGCGCGCATGACTGACAGACAGATATCGTAAATGATGAAATCTTGTATAAAATTTATATACAAACATTATAAATATTAAAAATTTCAAAAATATTTCTAAGACTCTGAAATTTAGATTCGAGGTACAACATAACTTTACCAGTATCACAGATGCTAAAATTTACTGACTTCTAAAGTAACAAACTCCCAACTCCACAGTCATCCTACTTCACTAGCTTCTTACTTAGCTCCCTTCACAAGCTACTTCACAGACTTCCTTACTTTACAAATCTCTTACTTCACAGACTCTCCATTTTATAGACTTTTTTAATCACAGATTTCCAACTTCACTGATTTTCTACTTCACAAATTGTCCATCGTCACAATTACTTCTTCATAGAATTCATAGAAGTCTATTTCCTAGACTTCTCACTACTCAGATCATCTACTTAATGGAATTCGTATTTATTATTTTTTCCATTTTATAGACTTTCTACTTAAAAGAATCCCGACCTATTTTACTCACACCCTTGCTACTTCAGAAACAATAGAAAATAAAATCTTCTGATTCAAATAAAGCTTATATATCTTTATACATGTTTTAATCAGTTATCCCTTGTTTTAATTGTAAGAGTTTTCTGTTATTATGCCATGCTTCTTATTACCGGATACAGCCATCGCCTTATATGGCCGGGAAACTGTGCCGCAGACTGACGGTAATATACGGCCAATCTACGTCTGCTCTTATTTACTGCTGACAATAATAGCTTTATGGCTGTTGTAAAGCACTGCCAACAGACGGCTTTGTGACATAATGAGAAAACAGAAGTTTTTCCTCTCTATTTTCTGAATATGAAGTTAATGAAATGAATTTCAGTCGACAGGTAGAAAATAAATAATTCCGACACACCGAAAAACGTTAATTGGGAAGATGTGTCCTTTTGTCACATTGGAACAGATTGGTGAACTAAGAGACCTTATGGGCTTCTTTTAAGATAATCTTGGATGTAACTGTCTCGAAAGGAGTGCGTAAATTGTAATTCATTGGGCCGTTAAGTGAGTCTGTAGGGGTATTTTGTAATATCAGAATATTTCTTATTTTTCTCTTCTCAAACAGTCGTCTTTATTTTAAGAAAAAAAGAGTTTTGGTTAATGTACATCTCTGCTCTTTAAACTGTAAATTAGAATAGTTTACAGCCTCAATATATAAATAGAGCCTCTTAAAATGTTTACGTGTTTCATCTCAAAACAAAATACTAGCTTCTCTCTCTCTCTCTCTCTCTCTCTCTCTCTCTCCCTCAACCACTGACATAAATATGGAATATTACATGGTTGTAAGTATCAGATAAAACTGAAAAATTTTCTGAATGTAGGGAAATAAGCCGTACTTATGTTTATGGTAATTTACAAATAGTAAATGAGTATAGTGAATGTTTTATGGCCATGGTATTTTGTATGGTCATAATAACAAGTGTATTATTATTATTATTATTATAAGTTTATATAATGGTAATGGATATTCACTAAATCGTTTTCTCATAATAGGTAAATAATAATCAATTATTCTTTGGGCTTATCTTGTGAGGTTATGTTAAAAACAAATAAAAACATACACAAAACTCACAAATTAATCATTTATTTACACATTCGCGTTTCAATGACCAAGTCATCATCATCAGTGAGTGTTACTACTACAAACTCAAACTGACAACTCTTCAACTACAGTTATAAGTTAGAGTTTGTAATAGTAACACTCACTGATGATGATGACGTGGTCATTGAAACGCGTATGAGTAAATAAATGATTAATTTGTGAGTTTTGTGTATGTGTTTATTTGTTTTTAATAATAATAGTAATAATATATTGTAATAACGTTATTATAAGGTACGAAATATTTAAATCTTTACTTATACTATAACAAAAATAACTGTAAACTCTACGTAATTAAATATAGATTAGATTTTACAATAACAATCACTTTATGATATTCATACCATTTTCATGCTTGGAATCTACTTCTATGAGACATATGTAAGTATGAAATTCGTCTGATAAAGTCTATAACCTATAACTATTAATCAAAATGTTTGTACAAATATTCATAGTTTTAACAATCTGTTACTTTTGCTGTATAATGAAGTTGATTTAAAATAAATCCCATTTGTTTATGGTTTAAAAACAATCAATTCAAACCCTAGTATTTACTATTCTTGTTAAATGAAATTTTGTTTTTAATTAGAAATTATTAAAGTTTTCAGAAATTATTTTAAAATGTACAAACTTTCATTTACTAATGCCCTATCTAGAGCGACGCACTGGGTGGGGGGGGGGCTCCTGTGCCGAATGAAATCCAAAGCAGTATATTGGAACAGAGAGATGTAATTTTTCTTACCCTTCTTCGGTTCCCTGTATTAGTAGGTTTTGCTATTAGACTTAGGAATAATCTGGCAGGGTTAAGCCCTCTAGTAGAAGTTGACACACTCCTTTTTATTCAGAGTTTATTTAGGGGCAATTAAAACAAATTAAAAGCTTTTGTTGTGCCTCATAACAATATATTTAAAACTCATTTACGTTTTTAATTGAAAGCAATTAAAGTATTCAGCAATTATACAAACACATATGAACAACTATTTGGTACTAATGGGGGCTCAGAGCTGGGAACTGAATAGGGAAAGGCCATTTCCGAATAGGTGTGTTGGTACATTACCCCCGTGGCAGAAATGGGCGATTTATCTTCGAAAATGCTACTGAGTAGAGCTGAATCCAGATGACCGCAGGTCGACATAAATGGAAGGGAAATTAATATTGGAATCGACTCATTGCGTTACATAAACGTACAAGTAATTTTTACTAAGTCTGTTGAGGTTTAACCTAATTGCATTGTATGTTTTTGGTATAACTCCAAACGCCCAGTAAAAATAATGCATCGCTAAAGACCTACATTTCCCGCCTGATGTACAATACAGCCGAAAAGGTTTCAGATATTGCTGAAAATAAAAGTTTTACTACTTGATGTGAACCGGCGCCAACAGTTGGCTTTGTGAAATAATTTTAAAACCTGTCCCTTGGCAGATGCATAATGTTACTCAGCTGTCTGTTGCCAAGTGGAGTTTCGTGTTATAAGAGTCTGTAGCAAGTTGTGGGATAACTGCGTGTGTAAGTTGGCAGCAAAGCTGTCGTTAGGGTGGAGGGAGTGCAGCGGGAGATACATGTCTCGCATTAAGGAAGGTCTCGTGTTAATAATTGAGTAAAAAATGTTGGTAGAACAAAAATAATATAATAAAGTACAGATATACGTGCCTAAAGTTCTGTTTGATCGCCCTCGCAATATGGTAAGACCGACAAACGAGATGTCGGCATCGCGACCAAACTTATGCAAAAGATCGTTTCATGGGGGCAGTATTTCAAAACTGAAAAAACGCGTAAATTTGCAGCTAAATAAAAAAAAGTCAATAAAAACATTCGAATGATTGTCACGTTTTGAGACATAATGAATTCATTACGTTGCTATAAAAACACCTTTTTGAGCGAAAACTTTTTAGTTTTTCTTGGGAAATCACTTATTTTAAAAAGGTTTAACTAACAATTTTAGCTCCAGGGCTCGCAGTTGCTAGGAACGGCTCTGGCTGCCAGTGTTTAAGCAATATATTTGGAGGAGGATTAAAACACAAACCTGGTAACAATCCAAAGTCATATATGTTAACGTCACAACTTGGTTACTATGAAACAACTTATGTTAAATTATATCAAAATACAACATAAAGTCACAAGAGTTAGCTTTAATGTATTCCTAGTTCAATAGCTTGCAAACGAAAATTTTGCCTAATCTATTTTGCTTCAAATAGTTATATTTATGTATAAAAATATATTACGTTAGTAGAAGTCTTGAAGTAGGGTATATTTTCCTTTTAAAGGATTTACAAACTCCGTACATTTATAACGGCTGAATATAAATGTTATACTTTTACATTTCTTGCCGTTTGTAAAGTATCTCTCTTGTGAAACCCCTTTGTGGTGACAGGCAAATCCCTTTAAGGTAGAGACTGCTGACTATATAAATCAGAACTCCTATGTATTTTCGATCTTGCTGTATTTTACTTCTGAAAAACTTTGAAGATGTATTCGTACTTTATATTTTCAACTTGATTTTCGTTCGTGATACGAATAAAATAGTTACATTGTTAAATTCACTCTCCACATTATTACTGTAAACGCAATACTTTTCTAGATCATACTGTTATGTACGTTGATCTTATATCCAGCCATAAAACTATTAAAAGCTGCATTTTATTTAAATTAAAAGAAAATGAAATGCTTATTATTTGTTCTATAGTTAGAGCGCGCCCCATAGCTTGGCATGAAAGGAAACTCTAAGATTTGCTCCTACTACTTTTTCGGACTGTTACATCTGACTTCCTGGACTGCAGTTAAGTAAGTTATACAGTAAAATTGTTCTAGTAGTGCCCTCAGTGTGTAGTTATAAAAGGTTCCATGATCCAAGTGTAATGTCTGTTTGGCGAATACTGGAATGTATTTATAGAGTCTCGATATTGACTATAAATAACACAATATATGGATGCATTGCTACTTAATCTATCTGCAAGCTATAAATAACACAATATCTGTATGCATTGCTACTTAATCTATCTGCAAGCTATAAATAACACAATATCTGTATGCATTGCTACTTAATCTATCTGCAAGCTATAAATAACACAATATCTGTATGCATTGCTACTTAATCTATCTGCAAGCTATAAATAACACAATATCTGTATGCATTGCTACTTAATCTATCTGCAAGCTATAAATAACACAATATCTGTATGCATTGCTACTTAATCTATCTGCAAGCTATAAATAACACAATATCTGTATGCATTGCTACTTAATCTATCTGCAAGCTATAAATAACACAATATCTGTATGCATTGCTACTTAATCTATCTGCAAGCTATGAATGTCCTAACTTCGTTATGCCTAAATAAATTCATAAATTAGAATAATAATCATTGGGGATTGGTTCATATGAAGTAACAATGTTTACAAAAATATAAATCGTGTTTGTATAATAACGTTTAAAATATAGTTAAAAGTTTGTCTGCTGATGAAACTGGTTTATTGATGCTAACTTACCACCTGTTAGGTTAGATTTACGAATGGAACCAGCTGTTTCAGCTGTTTGTGTAGTAAGGAAAATAATATAGATGTTAGAAAATGTAGAGAAATATTCTTAAAAAATAAAATTCTAATTAATTAAAAGGTTTAAATGTTTGTAACAACTGAGGAAGCCACTAATATTAGGTAAAATAAATGACTGTCCATTTACTATTGAAGCAAAATAACGTAAAAATTTAATCAAACAATATGTTGGAAAATATAATATACAAGGAATCTCACAAGCGAGCGAATATGATGTATTGTCAGCATATAATGGTATTGTATTAAATGCTATTTGATAAAATTAGTGGTTCTTTTTCAAAATTCCGTAACAACAGACTTTATTATATCTAAGTAAATGGAAAGATAAATCCTCGAAAAAAAGAAAATGTTTCTCAGAAGACAATTTTTGTACAGAAGATAACTTTCTCCCGGAACGAATTTGTCTGAGGTTAATTCCTTTAGAACAATTTCAATTCACAATTCTTTTATCAACACATAGCCAACTCAAGACAAAAGGTACGTTTTATCATAGGTCCTTACAAGAATCCCTAAATATACAACAAATTATCAAGTATCAATTACACATAAGGTAAAAACCCGGAATGTTAAAACATTTTCTCTTATGGATGAAATCGTGATGGAGAAATTCTGATTACAGTGCCAGGCTCAGCTAACAAAATTACATAAAAACTATTATCCATATCTCTTAGGACAAAACTTATGTAGACTAGTAGCCTGATATAATTTTTCTTTAATAGCGGATTGATCTTATTTTAATTATTTAGTTTTGGTGGTGTTTTATGCGTTTATTATTTCTCTTGTAATAAATGTCTAGCATTAAACTACATTAAAATATTGCACCAACATTATACACCGCTGCCTACAATAGCATTGCTATAAAACCCTAGTTTAACTAAGTTGTGAATCGCCATTAATTTTGACTGTATTACGAATGTCATCTCTACCCGCTATAAACAAATGCCTTCACATTCCACTTAGAACTCATTAAAGTGTGATTAATGGGTGTGATTAATGGGTTCATGGCGCTTAATGTGCATCATGAAGTCACAGCACATCAACACATATGTTACAAAACGCAGTCGCATATTAAGTGTAGACCATACATAACAGGGTATAGTGTCCTATACAGTGTAAGGGGTTTAGTCAGTCGGTCAGAGAAGAAGGGGGTTTGGTTACCCCCGTGTTATGCATAGTCACCGACAATGCTTGCGGGTAGGCTGTAAGTAGGAATATGGGAACAGGGCTTTTGGTAAGGGCTGGATGTAGGAAGAGTATCTGCAAGGCAGGACCTTTTTTTGGGTGGGACGGTAATAAGGATTTTATTCTGGGGGGCTACGTTTATTTTAAACTGGCTGACTGACTATCTCTTTTTTTTATTCGGGTTACACTTTTTTTATGTGTGTCAATTCATGTATGTAGAAAGGGTATTTGTGTGACATTACTTAAGTGGGTAAAAATTTGTAATAAAAAGAGGGGCTAGAGATATGTTTTGGACGTCAGGTATCTAAGTGTGTAACTTATGCCTGCGTGCTTCTACAATATTGATATTGTCTATACGTCAGGCACCGTTTCTTCAGAGAGAGAGATATTTGAGGCAGTGTTAAGGGTATTTATTTCCCTGCGTTAAAGTAACATTCATTGTTACTGTAAGTACGGTACGTTGCTGTATATAGGGTAGTACGTTTACTGCTTTTTAAAGGTTTTAGGTGGTAAAATAATTTTATTATAAGAGAAATAGTCATTGTTTGCATAAGAATCACAGAACACGTTTCCATGATTACAACTATTATTGTGCTATAAAGTGCAGTACCAACAATTAGCAACTAAAAATTGTTACACATATTTTTAATATATTTAAATTTACATATTTAGAGATAAATAATTCATATATTCTAACTAAACGTAAATTAATTATTATAAAAACAAACATAAAACTATCATTTTAAACATAATATCTTCACTGGAGAGTAGGTCTAATTTAGGTGCGCTACCCTGCCACGTCATAGTATAACTCCCTTATACAGTGGTTTAATGTCACTACCTTAATAGTAGCAAGGTCTGATTCAATTTAGCCAGTATAGCTCTTCGCAGAGATATAATTCTATATGTTTGGCTTTTACAGTAAGATGTGTTTGTGTTTCCATGACAACGAGTCATGCTAGTAACAATTATATAAAGGCCATTGTTTCTATTAAAGGCCTGCTTCTTAAAGGCTATTTTCGAAACATTCCTTGAAGCTATTTCCAATCATGAATAACCGAAGCAATTTTATTCCTTAATCCACAACTATAGAAATTGAATCTGTTGTTGTTTTAATCAGTGTTCAGAAGAAAAAAGTGAAACTATTACAAATCACATTATTTATTTCTTTGAAGGTGCAAATTCGCAGGTTGTATAAGCAGGTTATAAGGTTCCAGGGCTACCCTTATGTTAAGAGAGGGAATCACCGAGGGCAAACACAACTAACGGCTAGCCAGGCCAGTATAGAAAGGCAACGTGTACCTTTACGGCAACATGTCGTATTAGCGGGGGACATTTAAGTGCGAAGTTTATGGTGTTGCATACCGTGGCCGGCATCATGCCATATTAGCGACAGGCAACTGCGTGAGGAGGTACCTGGCAAATTGTCGTATTAGTGAGGGACACCTGAGTGCAGAGTTGAGGGTGTTGCATACCGTAGCTGGCAACGTGTCGTATTAGTGAGGGACACCTAAGTACGGAGTTTAGGGCGTTGCATACCGTAGCTGGCAGCGTGTCGTATTAGTGAGGGACACTTAATTGCGGAGTTTAGGGTGTTGCATACCGTAGCTGGCAAGATGTCGTATTAGTGAGGGACAAGTAAGTGCGGAGGTTAGAGTGTTGGATTTTGTACTTTGCTACATGTCGTGTTAACGAGAAACACCTGCTTGTAGAGGTTAGGGAATAATTAAATCAATGTTTTACCGAAAGTTGTAATTAGATGAGAGATTTTCATTCGTATTTCTTCTTTATTTGTCAACCTCTCTGCTCCACCTCAACAATAACAGTTTGGAATATTACTTTGTTACAGTTATTACAAGTTTCAGGTTAGGCTGTAAATATTACAGAATGATGACAAAATGCTATTCACCTTAATAAATATATGTTACCGTAGACTATAACTTTGCAAAAACTTTCTATGTATCCACTAGGCTGTATGCTAATATCTTGAGGGTAATATTCTAGCCCTGGCATTGTCACATTAATGTTCGATGTAGTTCTCCAATGGCCGCAGCAAACGTTAGATGTTAGGAATGGTCATAAACTGTAACACTTACGATGTAAGGTTTAAATGAAGAAAAACGGTTTTTCATGTTCCTACTAATGTCGAACGTTTTATAAAACATTGTTTCACAATAATGTTCAATTATGAATGATTTAGGAAAAACGATTTCGATAAATCGATCGAGATAGTCCCATAATGTTCGTCTAGTAATAACTTAGATCCCATCACAACTGACTCCAAGCCTCTTTCAAGGTTTTAAAATTTAGGTAGACTATGCTCTCTCTTTCACACACACACACACATACACACAAACACACACACACACTCTAACACACACACACACATACACACACACACACACACACACACACACTAACACACACACACACACACACACACACGCGCGCGCGCGCACACACACACACACACACTAACACACACGCGTACACGCACTAACACACACACACACACATACACACACACACACACACACACACACACACACACACACACATATATATATATATATATATATATATATATATGTATGTATACACACACACACTACCTGAGCATTAAACTCTATGCCAAGTATAAGTGCATGTAACATGTTTATAGTCAATGGTAGATTTAATCTATGTGGGCACTAGACAACCAGGCGACAAGATAAGTTCTCACCCTGCACTGTGTTGAGAGGTTTAGCTCAGAGCTCGGCCTTCTTGATATAAGTTATGGGTAAGTAGCGGAAACCTTTATTTGAGTGAATGACATCATTACGTAGTAATACCGATGGTGCTTTACAGGAGCCTCCTGCAAAATAATGACGTATAACACGAGAATCAGACTTTCATAAATACTCGTTCTATAAAACACGAACTGCAGCCAGTTAAAAACAGGCAAGATTTTACTCATATTGTCTGAATTATATATTGTTAGTAATATTTTGCATTAAATTAATTGAAAAAATCCAATTTTGAAATAGCTAAACAATTTCGAAATAGCTAGAAAACTCCAGGTTGTTATATTAAACCTTTTGCTTTGTCTGACATTAAAATACGGTAAGTATGTGTTGACACATTCGTGCACAATAAAGTTTGCTGTTGGTTATTGCTGAGCACAATAGCTCCGTGTTTTGTCTAAACCAGTGCCAATGCAGACTTTATGATATATTGTGAAGACATGTCCCTTGGCAGATGCACAGCTGTCTGTTGCCAAGTGGCTATTCCTCTCCGTAGAGACAAATTGACTTTATTAGTGTATTAGTTGGAAGTGTTTGAGCAATGTCTTCAAAAACTTATAATAATTTGGGTTTTATATTCTCTTCACGAGTAACTCCTAAATGTTTTCTTACTTCCTTATTTAATTAAATATTAGGAAATCATTTTTGGTTTTTAAATCCAACAAATTCATTGGTTGGTTCCCCTGAGAGGTTTATGCCTTTAGATAGAGGTCAAGAACCAGGGTTCGTAGTCTAGGGATAAACCAATATTTTCTTGCGGACGAAGAAAGGTCAACGAGGTGAGGTGTATTAGTTGGCGGTGTTTGAGCAATGACGTCAAAAACTTATAATTTCTTGGTATGTGGACATTAAGGAGAATATAAAAATTCCAACAGCGGTCAGATAATAACGAATAACCTTATACTAAGCTAGAAGAATAAACGAACTGTTACTATGCGGAAAGAAAAATACCAATTTAGCAGGTAATAATTAAGGAGTGGTTAAGGGCGAACTTTACCCAAGCCGAAGAACATCGTGGTTTAAATACGTAGGAAAATGGTTTATAGTCAGCACTAGGTTATTCCGGAGAGCTGAGCATAGAGAGAAGGGTATGCAGATGATTTTGGAAGTTCTAGGAGGACAAGGCAGCTGAAGTAGACGAAGCGATGCAACTGAAGTACGAGACTAATACAAAAATCCTGTAAACAAACTATCAAACTAAACTAAACACATTTTTAGTTATTTAGATGGACAGATTAAAAATATTCAATTTTTAAATAAAAATATTCCAAAATCAATAATTTTCAAAAACATTTAAAAAATAATTATTGTCGTTTGTTTTACTTTATTTGGCTTTTGAATAACTTCCTACACGATTTTCCTATTTTATTATAATTAAAATTCTATAATGTAGTTTTGCTAATAGCAGGTGTCCTTCAAGTATTCATACAGATTTAGTAAAGGGCGACTTTACAGCGAGGCACACATATCCCAGCCCAGAGCATTCATGAGCCGCGTACATCTGGTCCCTTTAATAGAGATATAATACTTGGAGATTTCCCCCCGCACGACAGGTATAAGAAGTACAGGGCTGAGAACCTAAGTCCTGCGGAAAATGTATTGCCGTACTATGTAAATCTATAGAAAGAATAACTCGCTTTATTTTCCCTTCACGCATAACTCCTGAGTGTTTTTTACTTCTTTACTCAACTAAAAATCAGAACAATGAAAATATTGGAAAGAATCCCAATACCATCATCTTTCTAGTTTGTAACTTCTTGTGTGCTAGATTGTAATTTTGTAATAAGACCCTCTGATGATGATGACATGGTCATCGAAATGTACATAAGGGTTTAATCTTAAGTAACCTGTTTTATTTGTTACTTTTTGTGTGCCAGATTGTAGTTTTGTAATAAGACCCTCTGATGATGATGACATTTTCATCGAAATGTACATAAGGGTTTAATCTTAAGTAACTTGTTTTATTTGTTATTTTTGATTATTTTTTGTGGTATTGGGGTTCTTTCCAATATTTCCATTGTAATATATTGTACCACTGTGCTATTGATATTGTGTAAAAATTAGAGCCTAAACCATACTTGGCTTTAAAATTTATTTATATGACATGAAAAAGGTCTACATTGTATTTAAATCTGTTATGGAAAAGGTTTGACTAGACGTCTAGACTATGTGGATCTAGAAGGAGAAAACATTTAGTATTTTGGGTAACGCTACTTATTATCCTATGGTGACCAAAATCTATAAAATGTATACGAAAGGTATTATTCCATCCTATAAGGGGTCGTTAAAACATTTAGAGCTGTTATGGAAAAAGTTTGACTAGACGTCTAGACTATGTGGATCTAGAAGGAGAAAACATTTAGTATTTTGGGTAACGCTACTTATTATCCTATGGTGACCAAAATCTATAAAATGTATACGAAAGGTATTATTCCATCCTATAAGGGGTCGTTAAAACATTTAGAGCTGTTATGGAAAAAGTTTGACTAGACGTCTAGACTATGTGGATCTAGAAGGAGAAAACATTTAGTATTTTGGGTAACGCTACTTATTATCCTATGGTGACCAAAATCTATAAAATGTATACGAAAGGTATTATTCCATCCTATAAGGGGTCGTTAAAACATTTAGAGCTGTTATGGAAAAAGTTTGACTAGACGTCTAGACTATGTGGATCTAGAAGGAGAAAACATTTAGTATTTTGGGTAACGCTACTTATTATCCTAAGGTGACCAAAATCTATAAAATGTATACGAAAGGTATTATTCCATCCTATAAGGGATCGTTAAAACATTTAGAGCTGTTATGGAAAAAGTTTGACTAGACGTCTAGACTATGTGGATCTAGAAGGAGAAAACATTTAGTATTTTGGGTAACGCTACTTATTATCCTAAGGTGACCAAAATCTATAAAATGTATACGAAAGGTATTATTCCATCCTATAAGGGATCGTTAAAACATTTAGAGCTGTTAGGGATGAGGACCTAATACTGATTAAGACTAAGTAATAAAGAGATAAACTTAAAAACTGTTGTAACCTTAGCAACTGTAAATTAGTCCCCCATCAATGCATCTTGTGCACGACAGTTGAAGAGCTTAGGATTAGGACTAAGTAATAAAGAGATAAACTTAAAAACTGTTGTAACCTTAGCAACTGTAAATTAGTCCCCCATCAATGCATCTTGTGCACGACAGTTGAAGAGTTTAGGATTAGGACTAAGTAATAAAGAGATAAACTTAAAAACTGTTGTAACCTTAGCAACTGTAAATTAGTCCCCCATCAATGCATCTTGTGCACGACAGTTGAAGAGTTTAGGATTAGGACTAAGTAATAAAGAGATAAACTTAAAAACTGTTGTAACCTTAGCAACTATAAATTAGTCCCCCATCAATGCATCTTGTGCACGACAGTTGAAGAGTTTAGGATTAGGACTAAGTAATAAAGAGATAAACTTAAAAACTGTTGTAACCTTAGCAACTATAAATTAGTCCCCCATCAATGCATCTTGTGCACGACAGTTGAAGAGTTTAGGATTAGGACTAAGTAATAAAGAGATAAACTTAAAAACTGTTGTAACCTTAGCAACTATAAATTAGTCCCCCATCAATGCATCTTGTGCACGACAGTTGAAGAGTTTAGGATTAGGACTAAGTAATAAAGAGATAAACTTAAAAACTGTTGTAACCTTAGCAACTATAAATTAGTCCCCCATCAATGCATCTTGTGCACGACAGTTGAAGAGTTTAGGATTAGGACTAAGTAATAAAGAGATAAACTTAAAAACTGTTGTAACCTTAGCAACTATAAATTAGTCCCCCATCAATGCATCTTGTGCACGACAGTTGAAGAGTTTAGGATTAGGACTAAGTAATAAAGAGATAAACTTAAAAACTGTTGTAACCTTAGCAACTATAAATTAGTCCCCCATCAATGCATCTTGTGCACGACAGTTGAAGAGTTTAGGATTAGGACTAAGTAATAAAGAGATAAACTTAAAAACCGTTGTAACCTTAGCAACTATAAATTAGTCCCCCATCAATGCATCTTGTGCACGACAGTTGAAGAGTTTAGGATTAGGACTAAGTAATAAAGAGATAAACTTAAAAACTGTTGTAACCTTAGCAACTATAAATTAGTCCCCCATCAATGCATCTTGTGCACGACAGTTGAAGAGCTTAGGATTAGGACTAAGTAATAAAGAGATAAACTTAAAAACTGTTGTAACCTTAGCAACTATAAATTAGTCCCCCATCAATGCATCTTGTGCACGACAGTTGAAGAGCTTAGGATTAGGACTAACAAAGTTAAAGAAAATGTCAATCAGTGTCGAAAACCATTCAATGAGTTACGTCAGAGTCGGACGAACTGACCTGGTCAGACTGTTGCTCGTCAGAGTTTGTCATCTAATATATAGAGCCTAACTATATTAAAATGTAATATGAGAAATAACGGCCTCGAAGATACTATTGCAAGTGACCATCTTTAGAAATGTACAAACTCTAGAGACTCTTCTGGACGGAGCTAATCTGTAAAGTAATCCTATAAAGGACGCGGTTTAATTATAAAAAGGAAGTTTAAAAAAATGTGTGAAACGAATGTCCTTAGGTTGCGTTGAATTAATTGGGTGGGGGAAAGTCCGTACTGTAATTAGTGGATTTGAGATAAAAATATTAAATTCTAATTAATTTTGGGTCTAGTTTAAGAAGGGGGAATTTCAGCCTAGAGGGTTAGCTAATTATAAAAACAATTTTGGCAGACTCCTATTATACAGGAAGATTGAGTATTTAATACATAATGATGTTCATTACGTTTAGAACTGTCAATAAAACACAATAACATATGTGCATAATAAGATGCACATATGTACAAATACATTTGGCAACAGATATAATACAGTACTGTAGTATTGTACACTTTCTGCCCTCAGTAAACTGCACGTTAGTAGCAAATATAAAAGAAATATAAAAGATTTGCATCTTTCAAAGACAACTACCCTGGAATTAACTAAAAAGGTGAAAGTGGTTTTCTCCCCACCAAACGTAACTTCAATACTGTGACCCCTTGATCAAGAACTTATTAAAAATTTAAAGTTAACTATAGAAAGAAAATTTTTTTAAAAAATTGTCCTAAATTGAAGAACAATGAAGCCGCAACCAAAGACATTGAGAATCTAAGAGACAGCATTACTGAATTGGTAAACATGTGAACAAATATTTCACCGAAAACAACAGTTTTTAATTGTTTCTCCTAAATTGGATTAAATTCGATCACATATGAAAAGAATAATGATGATAACAGGCTATTAAGGGAAATAAATAAAAATAATGAGATTTTCAGAAAAGTTTAAGAAACTTCGGTGATGCTCCTCTTGTACATTTTATTTACGTAGACGAAGCCTTTGTTTCGAAATGTTTGTATTTATAGTAACAAGATTTCAAGGGGCACTTTATGTAGTCTGGCTACAGTAAGTTAGACATCTCTTTAAAATATGTTTCATACTGGAAACTCTCACATTGACTCTGCCCTTATCATAATCTCTGTCTATATGACAAAGTTGCAGTTTTTTTTTTATTACAATAATAATGATTAGACATTTGTATCCAACAAGCATTGCTTTCAACAGTATTAGGTTAAAACATTGCGTGACTTCAAGCGCTGTTTGTGGAGCTTAAAAAACGTAACAAGCACTTGAAGCCTTGAAACGGGGTCGCATTGAGTTTATATCTATGCTAATAAAACGTTTTTATCTTTGTAATAAATAAACACAAAATCATAAAAGTGTGTTTTGTAGCTGTAAATAATTTATAAGCTACAGTTGAAAGTATTATTTAAAAGTGTGTGTTTTAATCTTCTTTCAATACAAAGTGATAAAAACATGCTAGGAAAATGTTAAAAGTGTGTAAATATTTTCAATGCTTTTCAAATCTCTCTCTTTCTCTCTCTCTCTCTCTCTCTCTCCCTCTCCCTCTATCTCTCCCTCTACTTCTCCTTATTTCTCTCTCTCACTCACTCTCTCTCTCTCTCTCTCTCTCTCTCTCTCTCTCTCTCTCTCTCTCTCTCTCTCTCTCTCTCTCTCTCTCTCTCAATCCTACTATAAAATATAATGAAATTTACAAGTATAAAATGTTGTCGACACCATAATTGTTTTTCAACATACTGTATTTTTA
The DNA here is from genome assembly GCA_036971475.1 of Prosapia bicincta. Lineage (NCBI taxonomy): Eukaryota > Metazoa > Arthropoda > Insecta > Hemiptera > Cercopidae > Prosapia > Prosapia bicincta. The sequence goes on from JBAIZL010000002.1 coordinate 44,953,003, forward strand.
ATAAATCGTAAGCTAGCTCTTTATTTTGACGCACATTCTCCTAAAACAGTCACTAGAGCCTAGTTATTATTGTATACTTTTGTCTTCGCTCGTCTAGTTTCCGTATCAAGCTTCTGTTATTCATCTCGTACCGATTTTGTATCAGATTGATGTACCGATTGTTGTCTCAAGATAAGAACAAAAAAAATCATATTTTATGTTATTTTGGCACTTAAAAGTAGATGTAGGAAAAGATTGTGCACGACAGTTGAAGAGCTTAGGATTAGGACTAAGTAATAAAGAGATAAACTTAAAAACTGTTGTAACCTTAGCAACTGTAAATTAGTCCCCCATCAATGCATCTTGTGCACGACAGTTGAAGAGTTTAGGATTAGGACTAAGTAATAAAGAGATAAACTTAAAAACTGTTGTAACCTTAGCAACTGTAAATTAGTCCCCCATCAATGCATCTTGTGCACGACAGTTGAAGAGTTTAGGATTAAGACTAAGTAATAAAGAGATAAACTTAAAAACTGTTGTAACCTTAGCAACTATAAATTAGTCCCCCATCAATGCATCTTGTGCACGACAGTTGAAGAGTTTAGGATTAGAACTAAGTAATAAAGAGATAAACTTAAAAACTGTTGTAACCTTAGCAACTATACATTAGTCCCCCATCAATGCATCTTGTGCACGACAGTTGAAGAGTTTAGGATTAGGACTAAGTAATAAAGAGATAAACTTAAAAACTGTTGTAACCTTAGCAACTATAAATTAGTCCCCCATCAATGCATCTTGTGCACGACAGTTGAAGAGTTTAGGATTAGGACTAAGTAATAAAGAGATAAACTTAAAAACTGTTGTAACCTTAGCATCTATAAATTAGTCCCCCATCAATGCATCTTGTGCACGACAGTTGAAGAGTTTAGGATTAGGACTAAGTAATAAAGAGATAAACTTAAAAACTGTTGTAACCTTAGCAACTATAAATTAGTCCCCCATCAATGCATCTTGTGCACGACAGTTGAAGAGTTTAGGATTAGGACTAAGTAATAAAGAGATAAACTTAAAAACTGTTGTAACCTTAGCAACTATAAATTAGTCCCCCATCAATGCATCTTGTGCACGACAGTTGAAGAGTTTAGGATTAGGACTAAGTAATAAAGAGATAAACTTAAAAACTGTTGTAACCTTAGCAACTATAAATTAGTCCCCCATCAATGCATCTTGTGCACGACAGTTGAAGAGTTTAGGATTAGGACTAAGTAATAAAGAGATAAACTTAAAAACTGTTGTAACCTTAGCAACTATAAATTAGTCCCCCATCAATGCATCTTGTGCACGACAGTTGAAGAGTTTAGGATTAGGACTAAGTAATAAAGAGATAAACTTAAAAACTGTTGTAACCTTAGCAACTATAAATTAGTCCCCCATCAATGCATCTTGTGCACGACAGTTGAAGAGTTTAGGATTAGGACTAAGTAATAAAGAGATAAACTTAAAAACTGTTGTAACCTTAGCAACTATAAATTAGTCCCCCATCAATGCATCTTGTGCACGACAGTTGAAGAGTTTAGGATTAGGACTAAGTAATAAAGAGATAAACTTAAAAACTGTTGTAACCTTAGCAACTATAAATTAGTCCCCCATCAATGCATCTTGTGCACGACAGTTGAAGAGCTTAGGATTAGGACTAAGTAATAAAGAGATAAACTTAAAAACTGTTGTAACCTTAGCAACTATAAATTAGTCCCCCATCAATGCATCTTGTGCACGACGGTTGAAGAGTTTAGGATTAGGACTAAGTAATAAAGAGATAAACTTAAAAACTGTTGTAACCTTAGCAACTATAAATTAGTCCCCCATCAATGCATCTTGTGCACGACAGTTGAAGAGCTTAGGATTAGGACTAAGTAATAAAGAGATAAACTTAAAAACTGTTGTAACCTTAGCAACTATAAATTAGTCCCCCATCAATGCATCTTGTGCACGACAGTTGAAGAGCTTAGGATTAGGACTAAGTAATAAAGAGATAAACTTAAAAACTGTTGTAACCTTAGCAACTATAAATTAGTCCCCCATCAATGCATCTTGTGCACGACAGTTGAAGAGCTTAGGATTAGGACTAAGTAATAAAGAGATAAACTTAAAAACTGTTGTAACCTTAGCAACTATAAATTAGTCCACCATCAATGCATCTTGTGCACGACAGTTGAAGAGCTTAGGATTAGGACTAACAAAGTTAAAGAAAATGTCAATCAGTGTCGAAAACCATTCAATGAGTTACGTCAGAGTCGGACGAACTGACCTGGTCAGACTGTTGCTCGTCAGAGTTTGTCATCTAATATATAGAGCCTAACTATATTAAAATGTAATATGAGAAATAACGGCCTCGAAGATACTATTGCAAGTGACCATCTTTAGAAATGTACAAACTCTAGAGACTCTTCTGGACGGAGCTAATCTGTAAAGTAATCCTATAAAGGACGCGGTTTAATTATAAAAAGGAAGTTTAAAAAAATGTGTGAAACGAATGTCCTTAGGTTGCGTTGAATTAATTGGGTGGAGGAAAGTCCGTACTGTAATTAGTGGATTTGAGATAAAAATATTAAATTCTAATTAATTTTGGGTCTAGTTTAAGAAGGGGGAATTTCAGCCTAGAGGGTTAGCTAATTATAAAAACAATTTTGGCAGACTCCTATTATACAGGAAGATTGAGTATTTAATACATAATGATGTTCATTACGTTTAGAACTGTCAATAAAACACAATAACATATGTGCATAATAAGATGCACATATGTACAAATACATTTGGCAACAGATATAATACAGTACTGTAGTATTGTACACTTTCTGCCCTCAGTAAACTGCACGTTAGTAGCAAATATAAAAGAAATATAAAAGATTTGCATCTTTCAAAGACAACTACCCTGGAATTAACTAAAAAGGTGAAAGTGGTTTTCTCCCCACCAAACGTAACTTCAATACTGTGACCCCTTGATCAAGAACTTATTAAAAATTTAAAGTTAACTATAGAAAGAAAATTTTTTTAAAAAATTGTCCTAAATTGAAGAACAATGAAGCCGCAACCAAAGACATTGAGAATCTAAGAGACAGCACTACTGAATTGGTAAACATGTGAACAAATATTTCACCGAAAACAACAGTTTTTAATTGTTTCTCCTAAATTGGATTAAATTCGATCACATATGAAAAGAATAATGATGATAACAGGCTATTAGGGGAAATAAATAAAAATAATGAGATTTTCAGAAAAGTTTAAGAAACTTCGGTGATGCTCCTCTTGTACATTTTATTTACGTAGACGAAGCCTTTGTTTCGAAATGTTTGTATTTATAGTAACAAGATTTCAAGGGGCACTTTATGTAGTCTGGCTACAGTAAGTTAGACATCTCTTTAAAATATGTTTCATACTGGAAACTCTCACATTGACTCTGCCCTTATCATAATCTCTGTCTATATGACAAAGTTGCAGTTTTTTTTTTATTACAATAATAATGATTAGACATTTGTATCCAACAAGCATTGCTTTCAACAGTATTAAGTTAAAACATTGCGTGACTTCAAGCGCTGTTTGTGGAGCTTAAAAAACGTAACAAGCACTTGAAGCCTTGAAACGGGGTCGCATTGAGTTTATATCTATGCTAATAAAACGTTTTTATCTTTGTAATAAATAAACACAAAATCATAAAAGTGTGTTTTGTAGCTGTAAATAATTTATAAGCTACAGTTGAAAGTATTATTTAAAAGTGTGTGTTTTAATCTTCTTTCAATACAAAGTGATAAAAACATGCTAGGAAAATGTTAAAAGTGTGTAAATATTTTCAATGCTTTTCAAATCTCTTTCTTTCTCTCTCTCTCTCTCTCTCTCTCTCCCTCTCCCTCTATCTCTCCCTCTCCTTCTCCTTATTTCTCTCTCTCACTCTCTCTCTCTCTCTCTCTCTCTCTCTCTCTCTCTCTCTCTCTCTCTCTCTCTCAATCCTACTATAAAATATAATGAAATTTACAAGTATAAAATGTTGTCGACACCATAATTGTTTTTCAACATACTGTATTTTTAATAAATCGTAAGCTAGCTCTTTATTTTGACGCACATTCTCCTAAAACAGTCACTAGAGCCTAGTTATTATTGTATACTTTTGTCTTCGCTCCTCTAGTTTCCGTATCAAGCTTCTGTTATTCATCTCGTACCGATTTTGTATCAGATTGATGTACCGATTGTTGTCTCAAGATAAGAACAAAAAAAATCATATTTTATGTTATTTTGGCACTTAAAAGTAGATGTAGGAAAAGATCAGTGGTAATGCATAAGGCTCATACATACGTACAAACAAGCATATATATCGTAATATGTATTCTTGTGTATTAAGAAAGAACTAAGTCAAAATACAAATACAAGAATTATAATTGAATTTACAATTCAAAGCTTTTCGTTGGCTAACAGTACCAACATCATCAGGAATATTAAAAAATTAAAATTAACATATGTGCAAATTATATCAAATAAATAGCTATGCCAAATCAATTACAATGTTATTAAACTTTTATTTTGCTGCCCTAACATTACAAAACACTGAATATATTATCAAATTTAGATTTTACTTGTATTTGTTCATTTATCAACTCATTATTAGTATTATATTTATGTATTTCTAAAGCTTCATAAATATTCATTCTCAGGCCTTTGTTAATTTCTTTTACAAGTATCATATTATCTATATTAGGAAATATGTGATTATTATTAATACAATGACTAGCCAAATTTGATTTATAAATTTCTGGTTTTTTATATGCATTAAAATGTTCTTTATATCTATCTTTAAGTTTTTTCTTAGTTTGTCCTATATAAACTTTATTACAATAATCACATTCTAATTTATATACACCGTTTTTTTCATGCATATTAATAATATTATTATTATTCATTATATTTAATAATGTATTATTAGTATTATATGCGAATTTTATGTTGCTACCTTTAAACAATTTTGTGATATTTTTTACTCCATTACCAAAAAATGTAAATGAAGTCCATATGACATTTTCATCATTATTTTTGTAAATTATATTATTATTTTGTTTCTTTAAAATATTATAATTAAGTTTATCAACAGTTTTTTTTATAGCCATTCTCAATTGCAATTTGATAGATAATGTTTTTCTCTCTTATTTTGTTTTCATTATTCATAGGTATTTTATGTAATATATATAATAAATTGTATAATGCAGCCATTTTTTGATTATACGGATGGTTAGAATTATTAGGTATAATTTGGTTAGTTTGATGTGGTTTACGATATATGTTAAATTCGAATTCATTATTATGTCTTATAACTGTTATATCTAGAAGGTTGATCGTATTATTTTTCTCCATTTCATAATTAAAATTAATATTTTTATTTATCTCATTTATTTTATCTAAAATAGTTATTAAGTTTATACCATTATTATTAGACACATACAAACCATCATCTACATATCTAAACCAATAACCGTTTTTATAAAATGTCTGTATAATTTTATTTATTTTATCATCTATATATTGTAAAAATATTTCAGATATTATATTCGATAAGGGAGAACCCATGGCAAGACCATCTTCCTGTTTGTAAATTTTAATATTATATGAAAAATAATTTTGATTTAATATTATTTTTAATGTATTTATAATTTCTAATATTAATTTTCTATCTTTTTCATTTTGCTCTAATCTAGATTTTATAATATTGAGAGTCTCTTTTATAGGAATATTTGTGTACATATTTCTTATATCTAATGATATTAATTTTGTTTTATTATCAATATTAATTATTTTTAATTTAATAAGTCCATTCATTATTCGAATTTTTGGATTATCGTTCATATAATTACTAATATTATTTTTATTAAATAATTTATAAGAAGATTTTATTAATTTTTTTATTTCATTTTGGTATTTCTTTGTAGGATCCTTATATATTTCACTAAATTGATTTTCATTTATATATTTTTCTGTTTTATTTATGTGTTCGTCCTTATCAATAATTACAATAGCATTACTTTTATCAGCCTTTACTGTTTTTAGATTGTTATTTTGTAGTTTATCTTTTAAATCTTTAACTCATAAATATGTTTGTCTATAGGTTTTATTAATTTTATTAGTTTTAATTAATTTTTTTATTTCATGAGCTGCTTAATTATCATGAGAATTGTGAAATTCGCATATAATACTAATAATAAATTATTAAATATAATGAATAATAATAACATTATTAATATGCATGAAAAAACGGTGTATATAAATTAGAATGTGCCTGTTGTAATAATGTTTATATAGGGCAAACTAAGAAAAAACTTAAAGATAGATATAAAGAACATTTTAATGCATATAAAAAGCCAGAAATTTATAAATCAAATTTTGCTAGTCATGTATTAATAATAATCACATATTTCCTAATATAGATAATATGATACTTGTACAAGAAATTAACAAAGGCCTGAGAATGAATATTTATGAAGCTTTAGAAATACATAAATATAATACTAATAATGAGTTGATAAATGAACAAATACAAGTAAAATCTAAATTTGATAATATATTCAGTGTTTTGTAATGTTAGGGCAGCAAAATAAAAGTTTAACAACATTGTAATTGATTTGGCATAGCTATTTATTTGTTCTAATTTGTACATATGTTAATTTTAATTGTTAAATATTCCTGATGATGTTGGTACTGTTAGCCAACGAAAAGCTTTGAATTGTAAATTCAATTATAATTCTTGTATTTGTATTTTGACTTAGTTCTATATATATATATATATATATATATATATATATATATATATATATATATATATATGGTTCATTCAAACACATGACCCTTGTGGTCACAATTTGGTAAACACATATTCTTCCACAGTTCTGTAGTTTGAATCTTGCTTCTAAAATACGTTCATATAAAGACCTTTCCACATAAACTTGATGGAATTTAATCTCTCAAGCTCTGAAAATTACAAATTAAAAATGAAGGGGAAGACTTTAGCACAGCACGACCCTGCAGGTAAATGGCTGAACTGACGTAAGCGCGTTTGAGCCTCGGTGTTTAATTGGACATTTAATTTCTAATTCCAACGTATACCTGCCATAATAATTAATTTCTGTTTCTTTTCCTTTAAAAAATCTCTTCCCTTATTAATTTTATGACCATCCATAAATGTCTTGGTGAAATGGTTTAGTAATATAATAAGATTCATAATTTGGAATTAGTCTATGACGCATTATTAAGAGTCACAAACATTGAAGGACGTTATATGGTCACCAATGACAATAGTAAAGTAATATTTAATAGGACAACATTCACAAGACAGATTTAAGAGATTAAGTTGAAAACATTACAAACAATAACCAGGACTTTAGTGACTTCATCACAAACAGAACAGGATTCTCAACTACAAGACATCAAACCTAACTTTTACATTTCGCAAAGCTTACGTGGATATCCCTTGACCTCAGCGATGCTGTATTAGAAATATATCAAAGGTATTGAGTTTGTCAGAAACTCTTATGGCAGAAGACCAGTTTGTAGTATTCCAAATTGCAACACTATGTTAAAGAATAAGATACCACAGTTTCAAGCAGGCGTGTAGCTATTTATCATAACAAGATACATGACATATTGTTAGCTTTCGTATGGAAATACACATGCGAAATAGTCCTGCAGTTGGCTTAAGAGCAGATGCAGTCAGCCAAATATGTATTGCAACTTGCAGTTTTGAACATAATCAATCAGTACTATTAGCTGCTGTTTATATTTCACCAAATATGTCTTCCAATAACATTATAGACATTTATTAATATATATATATATATATATATATATATATATATATATAATGTAAATAGTTCCAATCGTCACCACGTGAGCCCGACAGCTGACGGATAATAATACAGCTGTGCAGGCAAAGCTTGATTTTTCCGGTGTAGTTTTTAACTAAAATAGCCAAGTTAGAAAAGTTAGCAGTCTGATACCCAGAGTTTAAGTGAACAGGTTCTTGACATGTTTCTGGTGACGGAGGGAACGCACTCCTGGGCATGCCATCTTCCCGAGGGAGCCAGTATGCAGCTAAAGGTAACTTTATATGCCTAAGGACGACTCGTATCCGGTAATCTAATTAATTTGTTTACTATTATAGTAAATTTGTATATTATTATAATTATTTTATCATTTTAATTATTATATTAAATCTAATATACGCACATCATCCATGCCAGAAGAGGGTTATTTGTCATTGTTCATTATAAATTCTATTTTGTTCGTATTAATTAATAATTTCTTTTCGTTCCTAATCCTTTTGCGTCAACTACAAAATGTTTTCAAGCTCTTAAGAAATTTAGACAAAATGCAAATTATTTTGAGTGAATATTTTTGTACAAATACAGAAGATTCTTCAAAAATATCAATAGATTTCATAGAGGAAGATTTACAACTAATAATTTTTAACAATAGGAATTATAACACTGCAAAATGTTGTGTCACTTTTGGTACAGTGTTTAGAAGATATTTGGTTAGCTTCAATTCAAACATTTTTATGTCTTACATCAGTTATCATAAACTAATTTTATTATTGTTAAAATATAATAATAGTAACAACGATGATTTAAATAATCTTATGTTTCAAATGATAACTTTAATAATATTACAATTACGCATATAACAATTTTAGGTTTTAGTACTATTTTTTGAATAAAATATTATAAAAGTAATCAAGAAAAACCGAAGCAAAATACATCAGGCAACTTCCAATATAAAACTGTTTTGCAACTAAAAATACACGGTCAAATTATACAGATATAGAATGAATTTAATATCCATTCGTACAACAAAACCAAATCCCTTAGAAAGAATTGACATTGTTATTAGTAATAATAACATTATTATTAAAATGGATTTATGTGATAATTAATTATTAAATGTAAAATGGTGAGACGAAGCTTCAATGTTAAGTGATTAGGGACATATTTATGATATATTTTTAATACTTACAAGAGAGTTTTAAATTTAAATCTTAAATTTATTTTGAATTTACAAATATATCATTAACATAGTGGGTAACTGTATGAAGCAACTGTGGCGTAATGTTTATTTTTAAACTATTTGTATTTTTTAAATACCTCTAAAGATGATTGCTGGGCAATTGAAATGTACATAAGGTTTAAAATAAAAGTTATTTGTGGTTTAGAGGTTTTATTTATATAAAAATAAACATAGTGGGTGTTTTAAATTCTGTCGGTACTACCCCAAAATTATTTACTTGGCCTAATTTTTACAGGTGTTTCAGAATTTGACTCATAAAAATGAATTAAGGATTTATAATTGTATAATGTGAATTAGACTATATAGCCTCGAGAACCATTCATAATACTTGGTACGGACCGATCTACTCCCAACTAATTACCTATGACGATGTCAACATTTGCCTTCTTGCCACTAAACACACAAGCGCTGTTTGGCCTTGGGCTTAATTAATATATGTATATCTAAACTGACTAAGTTATGTTGGTAAAACTGAGATTGTGACTAGGATTAGTAAGTATTTATTAGTAAATATAAATACAATACAACATAAGCATTTATACAACGCATACAGAATCTACTTAAAGCTATGTTGAAAGAGTTTTCTATTGTATATGTCATATTGATACATTTGCAGATAAGCGATGACCTTTAGAGTATACAGTAATTATATTACTACAGACTTTAATAATACTTGGAGCTGGTAAGTTGTCAATATTGCAATAATTTTGTTTAATTAGATAAAGTCGTGTTTTTAGTTTTGTTTTGTTTTTTATTAAACACTATTTACTTCACAGTAATATAATTTTAAAAAAAGTTTAAAATTATTTAACAATCTTTGTTCAAAATATAAATAAAACCCTTTACACTTTACTTAATACTGTTATATGACCTGAAAGGAAAACGAAAAATTAAACTATAAGGTTTTGTATCTGTGTTCAAAATTAAAAACTAAAATCGTAATAGAAATGAACTCAATGCTGATCATTATATCAAACAATTTTTATTTAAAGAAAAGAACCAACCAGCAAAGGACACTGGTGTCATATATTGACCTATATAAATCCATAACTATTCAAATTGCCACGACAACTCACAGATGGTCATAACTAACGCAAACTAAACTCCACAAAAGCTAATTGATATGGGCCATCTGACAGGATATATTTCCTGTTCCTATATACCAATAAAATATGGCTCTCCTAATACTAGCTAAGTACAGTCTTGTCTGTGTTGTTAGCAGAGCATAGGTTAATCCATAGCCGGAGAAAAGCCTAGTTTAGCTAGTTTCAGTTTACTGTTGTTTCTGTTATTTACTAATATTTCAGCGAGTCTTTTGTTTATTATTCTTCTAAGGATGTTACTTGATAACCGAAATGTACATCAGGTTAAAATAAAAACATTTGAGATTAGTGGTTTTTTAGTATTATTTATTAAATTCAAATAACATTTTTGATTCTTCTAAAAAAATTCAAAAAAATACATAATTGAGAGTATGTTTAAAAATCCCCTCAATACACCTGTTAATTCCCTATTTTGACAACAAATTGCTACAGAATATTCGAGTTTTGAAACCAAACAATTAAACATTGTTTAAAGCTAAGTGATATAAGCCATCTGACAGGAAATATTTCCTCTTGCTGTACAAGAATAGGATATGGATCACTTAATACTAGGTAAGTACAGTCTTGTCTTTGTTGTTTGCAGAGCAAAGGTTAATCCTTAGCCGCGGACAAAGCCTATTTCAGTTTACTGATGTTTCTGTTATTTACTAATATTCGTTTGTTTATTATTCTTCTAAGGATGTTACTTGATAACCGAAATGTACATAAGGTTAAAATAAAAATATTGAATATGTCAAATACCTTTGAATCTTCTCAACAAATTCAAATAAGGTAAAAAATTGAGAGATTATTTACAAGATTAAAATTAACCTACTCAGCTAATATACCATTAGAATAATGCCATAGACTATTCTGGTTTTGAAATCAAATAAATTATATTAAAAATTTTTAAAGTTTGTTTTTTGCTGATTCTTAAAATATTATATTTAATTATGAACTTTAAAAAATATTTCCATTTTTTACATTTCGTGGGATTGGGCTGGGATTTCTATTTCTATAAATGGAGCTCGCTACCGGTCCAAAACCTCAGCTATGTAAGAAAGGCTGGGTTATATATTCAGTCTTTAATTTACTACAGGCAGGCAATGATACCGCGGTAAATCAACGTAGTTACAGTTCTGCAATAAGCGCCGTATTGTCCCGAGCCATAAATTCCCTCTGCTCCCACTGCAGGGCAATGGCGCTGTTTCTAACCATACATATTACAAATGTATGCTTTCAGGTATGAATATCGAATATTAGCGTAGTCGCAGAGGGAATGCAATGACGCAGCGACAGTTAATAGTGAATAACGAAATAATGATTGTCATGGAAACCGTTAATTGTCGTATTTTCGTGTTTAAAATATTTTCATTTTCTTAAAGTTTAAAAGGATCGGATAGTAAAGGACTAAGAAAAGGATTCAGGCAGATATATAATTAATGTTAGGATATGAAAAACGTCATTACAACATGTGCACCTAAAGTAGAGAGGTAAGGGTTATGTCTCCGTAACGTGTCGTCTCCCCGTAAAGTGTTGTCTCCTCGTAAAGTGTTGTCTCCCCGTAAAGTCTTGTCTCTCCGTAAAGTGTTGTCTCCTCGTAAAGAGTTAGGTCTCCGTAAAGCGATGTCTCCCCTTAGAGAGTGATTTCTCAGTAAGAGTCGTCCCCCTGTTAAGATTTATGTCTCCCTAAAGCGATGTCTCCCCTTAGAGAGTGATTTCTCAGTAAGAGTTGTCTCCTCGTAAAGAGTTAGGTCTCCGTAGAGAGTTGTCTCCCCGTAAAGTGTTGTCTCCCCGTAAAGAGTTGTCTCGCCGTAAAGTGTTGTCTCCCCGTAAAGAGTTGTCTCCCCGTAAAGTGTTGTCTCCCCGTAAAGTGTTGTCTCCTCGTAAAGGGTTGTCTCCGTAAAGTGTTGTCTCCTCGTAAAGAGTTGTCTCCTCGTAAAGAGTTAGGTCTCCGTAAAGCGATGTCTCCCCTTAGAGAGTGATTTCTCAGTAAGAGTTGTCTCCTCGTAAAGAGTTAGGTCTCTGTAGAGAGTTGTCTCCCCGTAAAATGTTGTCTCCTCATAAAGAGTTGTCTCCTCGTAAAGTGTTGTCTCTTCGTAAAGAGTTGTCTCCCCATAAAGTGTTGTCTCCCCGTAAAGTGTTGTCTCCTCGTAAAGTGTTGTCTCCCCGTAAAGTGTTGTCTCCTCGTAAAGTGTTGTCTCCTCGTAAAGTGTTGTCTCCTCGTAAAGTGTTGTCTCCTCGTAAAGTGTTGTCTCCTCGTAAAGTGTTGTCTCCCCGTAAAGTGTTGTCTCCCCGTAAAGTGTTGTCTCCTCGTAAAGTGTTGTCTCCTCGTAAAGAGTTAGGTCTCCGTAAAGCGATGTCTCCCCTTAGAGAGTGATTTCTCAGTAAGAGTTGTCTCCTCGTAAAGAGTTAGGTCTCTGTAGAGAGTTGTCTCCCCGTAAAATGTTGTCTCCTCGTAAAGAGATATCTCCTCATAAAGAGTTGTCTCCTCGTAAAGTGTTGTCTCCCCGTAAAGTGTTGTCTCCTCGTAAAGGGTTGTCTCCGTAAAGTGTTGTCTCCTCGTAAAGAGTTGTCTCCTCGTAAAGAGTTAGGTCTCCGTAAAGCGATGTCTCCCCTTAGAGAGTGATTTCTCAGTAAGAGTTGTCTCCTCGTAAAGAGTTAGGTCTCTGTAGAGAGTTGTCTCCCCGTAAAATGTTGTCTCCTCATAAAGAGTTGTCTCCTCGTAAAGTATTGTCTCCCTGTAAAGAGTTGTCTCCCCGTAAAGTGTTGTCTCCCCGTAAAGTGTTGTCTCCTCGTAAAGAGATGTCTCCCCGTAAAGTGTTGTCTCCCCGTAAAGAGTTGTCTCCTCGTAAAGTGTTGTCTCCCCGTAAAGTGTTGTCTCCTAGTAAAGTGTTGTCTCCCCGTAAACTGTTGTCTCCCCGTAAAGAGTTGTCTCCCCGTAAAGAGTTGTCTCCCCGAAAAGAGTTGTCTCCCCATTTCAGCCCTTTTTAAAAACGCAGCAACTACATGTGAATCTAATGATGCATAAGAAAAGGAAACGCAGATTTTTGTAACTGGTAATAGGGGAGAAATCATGTTCTTAAATTAAACCAACCTTCAACTGGAATAAGGACCAGGAATTGTGAAAACTTTAACTTATATTTAATGTTAAATCGATGTGCCTCCTTTCCTGTCCTTTAACGTGTTGCGTTCTATTACGTCAGCACGTTCTCCGGAATTAAAAAGCGCATAGTTCCAGGCTAATTGGAAAGAAGCAGCTTCAGAAACATAAAGTTTCTGTTTACATCTTTACAATTTTATAAGTACGCAAAGAAACTTTCTATAGTTCCTTGTTGCATTTATTTTACTAATACAAATTAAACTATATAATAATAAACTAACATCAAATATTAGGAATAATATATGCTTGTATTGACTATGTATATACAAGAACCAACTTCTAGCTTCTAACTTTGAATATTTGTGCCTTTAGTTTTATAAAACTTGTTTCACTCTTTAAAATGACTTCTTCAAGTACTTTCTTTTCCGAAGCTATAAAGCCAAAAGAATCGTTTCAACAAAACTTTGCTACACTTCCTTGTGTCTTTATACAGTAACATTCGTTGGACTACTTTTATTGCTTTCCAAAGGTAATACAATTTGGAGCAATGATTCCGTTTAGTTATTAGCTTTTAAATTCCAAGACAAAAAAGGAATTTCGTCGAACGATTGGTTAAAAAATCTCTGTTATGTTAGCGTAATGTTGGTATGGCGTCAATATATTGCACCTATTAATTGCGTCATTGTTTTCTACGCACGGTTTATTTCAATACTCGTACACCTCTCTACTTTTCCTTGATTCCTATGCTTTACTAGGGTAAAGGGATTATTAAATCTTTATAGTTTGTATTATTATCTTCTATTCGTAGTTTCTTTTATCCTCTCTCTCTCTATCCCCCCTCTCTCTCTCTCTCCCTCTCTCTCTCTCTCTCTCTCTCTCTCTCTCTCTCTCTCGTTTTTCCCTCTGACTTTAAATCTCCGATTCAGCTGAGATTTATAATAGAAGAAACAGCTGAAATCTCGATTTAATTGTCCCATGAAGATTTGTGCATTTCAGTTGAATAAACCTAACGAAATTTCTGATAATTTTACGTGTCGATAACATGGCTGAATTAAGGTCAAATTTCCCACTTTATCAAAGAGTTTTCTAATGCAAAACTGTAATAATATTATTAAAAAGTTATATTACAACTATATTAAGTCAATGTAAACCCAGACAGGAATAGATGTTGACAGACTATTACACACCTGATAACACATATGTAACACAAGGAATAAGATATTCCATACAGCCAAGACATTGTCTTGTGACGAGATGCGTTTGGGGAATATAGATTGGTCGATTTTTAAAGGGAATAGAATACAAGGCTAAATAGAAAGACGTGTGTGAAAAAATTGATTTTATTTTATTTTTGAGAGGAAAAATTACAAAATTAAGGAATGAACTGCTTATTGTAAATGTTAACCTATTATAATCTATTTTACGTTATGGAAGCTTGTAGAATTACTAAACCTTTAATGTTAAAGTTAAGGTTCTTGAAATGTGGGTGTATGTGAGGTGTTCTGTGAAATTAAGGACACAAAAAGAAGTGATACCTTGTTTGGATAAGGAGGGAGAAAAAAGGAATGACGGTTAAAAAGAGAGCTAAACCACGTGGATCATGTTATGAGGAAAAGTAAATAAATATTCAACTGATGATTTTGGGAAAATTTCACATTATTAGAAGATCATATTGACAAAGACACTTTCAGAACTTGTGTCAATGGATTGCCATCTGCCCAGCTATTCAGATCTTCCGCAAATAAAATCGAAACAGCTTAGGTAATACCCAAAGTTCTTTCTATATGGTAAAATTTTAATAATCAGTACAAACTTTTATTTTGCTCTGTGATCTGCTGGTTTTTTTCACCCCGAAACCATCCCTTTATAAACCATTAAATGAACGCTTCATTGTTTATAATTCATCTGTGCATATAAATCATAAACCGTTTATTCCAATTCTATTTTAAAATTTTAGTTAGTATAGAAACGTTAGGTTGGACCAAGTGATTTTACCAGAAGCATTTCTACGCACCTAAACGAACAACGCCTTAGAAACCCTTCATTGTATGCAAGCCATATTATCCTTGCACGTGGTGAATTTAATGCCCTCAGCAATCGGCAATGGATTGCAGATTACTTCAATACATGCTCGTTAAAGTGATGCGATTACATTCGATGTACCTTCCACAATGGTATCAGGAATGGGAATTCAGTTGGGCTTCAATGTTTTCTCTAGCTGCACAACGCCCTCTGTAAACACATTTCTGTTACAACTCGTTACCTTGTGATTAATGTAGCCAGCTTCAGTGACGTCACAGCAATGCTGCCTTTTGCAAAACGCAATTAACAATTTGATTGCCATTAACACAACCATCACGATAAGAACGAAGGCATCCGGTACATACTGTTGGCATATTTATCTCTGTACCGCATCTCCAATGATGTGAATTTATAAACTGTATCATTCAATGGGATGTGAACGTATTCAAGCTCACTATATAACAATGAGATGGCAAAAGGTCTTAAAACATCAATACCTAAATTTTAAAATCTCTCACAAAATAATGGTTATTACCAATTAATTAAAAAAAGACATTTTTGTATAAATTTTAATGCCAATTATAGCTTTTCACGTTTAATTACCTTACCAATACTCATAACATTTTGGAGCAGAACATAGTTTCACTTTTTTATCTATAATTATATTTTTAAATTTACGATTTTAATATTCATTTATAACATAGGTACTATGAACATATTTGTTCTAGATATCGCAACTAAACGAACAACGCATTAGAAACCCTTCATTGTATGCAAGCCATATTATCCTTGTCCGTGGTGAATTTAATGCCCTCAGCAATCGGCAATGGATTGCAGATTACATCAATACATGCTCGTTAAAGTGATGAGATTACATTCGCTGTACCGTCCACAATGGTATCAGGAATGGGAATTCAGTTGGGCTTCAATGTTTCCTCTAGCTGCACAACGCCCTCTGTAAACACATTTCTGTTACAACTCGTTACCTTGTGATTAATGTAGCCAGCTTCAGTGACGTCACAGCAATGCTGCCTTTTGCAAAACGCAATTAACAATTTGATTGCCATTAACACAACCATCACGATAAGTACGAAGGCATCCGGTACATGTTGAAATATTTAACTCTATATTGCATCCCTAATGATGTGAATGTATAAACTGTATCATTCAATGGGATGTGAACGTATTCAAGCTCCCTACATAACAATGAGATGGCAAAAAGGTCTTAAAACATCAATACCTAAATTTTAAAATCTCTCACAAAATAATGGTAATTACCAATTAATTAAAAAAAGACATTTTTGTATAAATTTTAATGCCAATTATAGCTTTTCACGTTTAATTACCTTACCAATACTCATAGCTTTTAGGAACAGATCATAGTTTCACTTTTTTATTTATAATTATATTTTTACAATTTACGATTTTAATATTCATTCATAACATGAGTACTGTGAACTTATTTGCCCTAGATATTGTACTGTAAACTAAATTCTAATTTCGCAAGGTGTAAATCGAAAAACATACAGTGCAAAATCCATAGACTCATTAAACCAATCTATCAATTAACAAACTATTTTTTATCATAAAAGTACATTTCTCTTCTTAATGTCATGATGGAAAGAATTTGTAATCAAGGTTGATATATTACAAAATCATTCACTTCGAATGACACACTCCAAGAATTACTCGTATTTAAAATATATTCACAGTAAATGATGTAGCTTGCATCTGACAAAATGAACTCTTTTTAAACAGTAAGAGTTAAAACAACAACGAAAAACCTATAATCAAAAATTTATTTTCATATATCAATTTCATGGCAAAATCAATATATCACTAACTATAAATACACAAATAAATGTGTTTTATTAAATACAGTGATAGTTACGACTTTGTCATCGAAACGCGTATAAAAAATTCATTATTTTAGTTGATGTACGTTCATTATTAGTTTTTATAAGTTACAAAATTGGATAATTCGTTTGTTGTAACAAATTATGAAATACTGTTTGTATCTACCACACACGTCACCGACAATGCAAGAAACATTATACATGACGATGTAGGAAGCTCTCTGAAACATGGAAAATATATTAAAGCTACTACATAAATAAATAATAAAATATTTAGGAAATAATACTAATGCTAAAATACAACAATAGTTTCAAATAAATAGACTTTAAATAAATGAATAATTGTGAGTTTGTGTTCA
This sequence comes from Prosapia bicincta, assembly GCA_036971475.1. NCBI lineage: Eukaryota > Metazoa > Arthropoda > Insecta > Hemiptera > Cercopidae > Prosapia > Prosapia bicincta. The sequence goes on from JBAIZL010000002.1 coordinate 44,970,500, forward strand.
TTTTCATTTAACAATGATCCCAGGTAATTGATTAATTATTTTAAAAATTATATTTTCTTAAACCATACTACAATTTATAGGTACAACATATGCTGCAATTTATTTCCCACAGCGTTACGTAGCAAGGTTGCGTTAACGGCTAAAATTGTAAAAATATAACATCCCCAAGTCTCATATGTGCGTTTACTTATCCCATCTCAATCTCCCAAAGTAGTCTCTTTACAAGTGTTTTCAACAATATCACATTTACATCATTATCAAATAAATAATAATATCTACTTCACGTATCATGAGACATGATGTACTATACGCAAGGTAGATCTGCCCTACATGGGCTATATGGTGGCCTTATCAAACCACGTAATGGGCCTTATGCTTCATTTGTCTATCATTACACTAGGTACTTATATCCACAAAGAGAGTCAATCTGGAGGTTGAAGTCGCACACAGAAATTATTTAACGCTACTTAAAATCTAACTTAGATCTTGGGTTTCGTAATAAAGTGATTTATCCCTTAGCAACCCTCAAATAAATTGAAAGTGGAATAATAATAGAAAAATTTTCCTTCAATTATTTACCCATTGCTTTCCAATACCAAAACGTGTGATGAATCTCTTACGATTGAACTTGATATACTTCGTCTCAGATTAACCTAAGCTTCAAAGAAATTTATAAAAAACTTACCCAAAGAAACCATTTTCCTCACCACTGAGCTAATAGACTTTGATGACGATCACCCGGAGCACTCGAAATTATTTTGTCTTAGAGAGACTTTTTATAGTTTTAGACTCGTGTAAGTCACGATATTTTATTGTATAATTTACAAAATGAATAACTTAGTTACAATTATTCACCATGGTCTTTATTTTTTAAATTTTTATAATTCATTGATAAATTAAAACCTTTTGCGAATCTAACTTCATATTAAAAGTAACGTTGTACAACTTTTCAAAAACTATAATTAGAGTTAGAGTTTTGTAGACATTATCAGTGAAACCTGGAAACATAACGTTTGACAGTTATTCTGATCTTCGACGCAACAAGGTTCGGACAGCTGCACAGTATCAACCTATTATAATCTGGTGCAAAACGTTCTTTCGTTACCAGTCTACACGACCCGCGTTTAAATTGTCTACATAGCGCCGTGTTTTTTTTTGACTCTGCATTGCATGTAAACCTGTTCTCCACATTATTCTTGTACAAATACTTATTGCCTGATAATGGATATTTCCGACAAGTACGTTTGTAAATACCTATATATATATATATAGGTAATTAAGAATGAATTATGCCACAATACATTTAAACCACTCAAGTGTTAATATATTAGAGTTTTAACGTCATTAATATTCTAGGTTATTCTAAAATAAGCACGTTTTCAAGACTACGATTTAAAAACTGATTTACACTTTCTTTTCTTATGCACGCTAAGTTTAAAAATAAGTTTTGCTTCTATTACATCTTAGCTTTATCTTCATAACCCCTTCAGCAATACAATTTTTTAATCATAACATGTTTCGGCAACCATTTCGCCCTCATCTGTGACTAATCCACATTTATCATGCTGAAGTCAATACCTTTCAGATACAATATAAAACTGTGTTCTAGTTTATAATTCTTCAACAATCATTTTATTGTTGCTTTATACTTTATTTTAAATCTGTCTCTACTTTCTACTACATTTTTAGAAATATAAATTGTAGTTATAAAATTCCCTTACAAAATGTAAAATATTATTTAGTATAATACTTTTTCACGTGTCTCATTTGTAAATTATTTTAAACTGTCCTTTATTAAATTCTGTTGGTAACAATGCTATTACTAGAGCAATGAGAATACGAGGGAATTTATGACTCGCTACCACACTGCGCTTATTGCAAAACCGGGCTGTGAATCACTTATGCGGTGAGAGCATTGGTGCCTGCTTGAATTAAAACATTAAAGCCAAAGAACCAATCATGGACGTGCCTGTGAGTTGATATCGGCATTAGAATGTTTTAGTAAAAAAAATTTCTCCAAAAATAAAATTACTCTTTTAAAATAGGAAAGCAAATCTAGTTTGTTTTGAGACACAAATAAATATTAAGTAGAGTTTAAGAGCAGGGCATTTTTAAAGTTTTAAAAATTCGTAAACGAAATAGCGATATGGTCTTTCAATTTTACTAACAAATTATACTAATTCCCTTATAACAAAAGATGGTTGGTTCTCATATGACAAGGCATGTCTTGAACTATATTTGCTTTTTTAAAACAATTCTTTTTCAATATCATTTTTATTAAAAAAACTTTAATTTTGTCGAAAGTAAGAAAAGCTGAAAGTATACAGTTTTTATTTGACAATATTAGAAATGCAAGTAGATAGCAATTACGGCAGAAATATTTCGGTAATATATTATTTTTTTATATGAATATTTTTACAATATTTTTTCAGTATTGTTTGCATTTTCTGCAAGTTTTTATTAGTTCGGTTTCTGTCATATATATCAATCTGTATGTCCGGGTCTAATTTTGCAATCGAGTTGAACTCACTTCCCAATGAACTGGAGACTTGAAATTTTAAACATAGGTCTGAATTAGACGACAATGCTATATTTACTCGGTTTCTTGTATCTACATTTGTTTAAATAATAGTTGTTTAAACAAATCGAGTTTGGGTGATGAACCAGAGATTTGGATTTTTTTCAAATATAGGACTATGTCAGAACTGAATAATAACCAGATATTTCTTCCATTCCTTTCACGCAAGATTGTTAAAACCATATTTGCTTAATCAGTTTGGTTCAGCTACAGACTTGAAATTTTACATACAGGTCAGGACTGGATTCAATAACTTTAAATTTGTTTAGATATTATTTGTTTAAACAAATTAGATTAGCTTGTGTACAAGTGTGTATATTATTCATCAACATATACAAAAATTGTAATATTTCACTCGAACATAACACTAAAAACCAGAAAACATAAATATAATACATTTCCTTTTACTATACAAAGTTTTTAAAACGGATAACGTATAAAAGTATAAAATAAATTTCATGGCCCTTCTACAATTTTGAGGGAGAATTGTTAGTGGCTATGGATATATTTGTAATATTTGGAGAGAAAAACGTTAAGGGGAAGCAACTGATGACAGTTAATGAGAAGTAAATGAATTACATTACAGTGAAATCCAAATGCAATTCACTGAAATCAGCCGTGAACTCATCCGGATTGTCTACAAATTATTTCTTACTGGCTGTGCCCCATGTTTTTCTCTTCAAGTATTACCAATATATCCATAGCCACTAACAATTCTTTTTAAAAATTGTAAAAGGGCCGTGAAAAATTATTTTATACTTTCAATCCGTTTTGAAAACGTGGTATATTAAAAAATAAAACATTATTAAACTAGTTATTTTTAAGGTATCACAAAAAATGAATACTTTTCATGGTGCACAGTATTTGAATGGTATCCAAGCAATATTTGTCTACCATTCTGTTTTGAAATGCGGAATTTATAAATATTTCAGTTTTATTGGGCAGCTTGTTGAAGTCTCCGAACAGTAATGCAACGTAAGTCCTGCACTTTAGTAGGGCGCTGCAAGTTACGTTCGGTTGTGGACGTAAACTGTCTCCGGGAACTGGGTTTGCAGGTGACGTCAAACTTTATGCATGCAAATATTTGTATACAGAAGGCAAACACTAGAACAAATATTGCTTTATTTCTCCAGCTACAAACACTGCAGTAATAAAAGACTGATTTTCGTCGTTAATTCAGCACCACTGGGATTTCACCCTAGTTATTAGGTTTCTAAAATATGTTGTAAACATACGAAACAATGGCGACTCTAGAACGGTTGACTAATGTGTAACCTTAAATGATTTTATACAAAATGTCTTATCAACGTCTTCTATTGAAGTCTAAGGTGAGGATGCTTTCAAAACCAAAACTTTCTCTACAGTTAAATAACAGCGTTCCAGAGATTCAAGGGTTAAAATACCAATTTTCTTCTTCAAGCGTTACAATATAACAATAATATAAGACTTTTGGTTTTGTACATCTTGGTACTTCCTAACAACATCAGTTAATGACGTTTCACCGCAGAAGCGTTTCACACTTGTCATTGCATTATTCGATGCTGTAAGTATGATACATAAATAAAACATAAATATTCTATAACTTTTCTGAACTTTAAAAGCAAAACTAACCTCAAAATATATGTAACAGTGAATATGTAAGCCTTTATTGCTTAATTAACAAAACTTCTAATGGAAAGCGTATAGTTAATATTTTTCAGCTCGAAAAAGTCCAAAATGCTGCCTTGCGAACAATAACAGGAGCAGTCAAATCTACACCTATTAACGCTATAGAATTACAAGCTGAATTTGAACCACTGCAATGCAGAAGAGACAAAAACTGCTTGAAATTCTGGAGAAGAAACAAACGAGCTCACTCCCGCTTTTGGTCTAACTACCGACCTGCTCACCCCAGATTAAAAACGCAGCAAACACCGATTGCGCACGCACTAGCCCTAGCAGAGAAGTATAATATCAACACAGGAGAACCTCTACTTTCTCTAGTACCCTTTCAAATTCACCCCAAGTTACCTTGCGCTAGCATCAACCTTCTGGGCCTGGACTCGACAAAACGAAACTCTCATATTGCTGAACTTAAAAAAGCCTTTTACCAGACTATCCATAGTCTGTACCCCCAAAACCATTGGCTGCATATAAATACAGACGGATCATCGCTACCACAAAACGGCAAAACCGGTGCAGGCTTCCATTGCTCTCTATTTGAGGGCTCCATCGCTGTCGGAACTCCCAGTAGCAACTTTGAGGGCGAAGTCGCAGCAGTAAAAGAAGAAGCAGCATGTATCAATCTTATTCAGTTAGAAAACAAAAAAAATGTAGCCTTCCTGATAGACTCACAACCCACCATAGTTGCTTTATCACAAAACTCACCTACGGATAGCAATCCCACATTAGAAACGCGAGAGATCCTGAATAAATTAATTACAAACGGCTGGAACATCAAACTGCAATGAGTCCCTGGACATGTGGATGTGGCTTGGAACGAAAGGGCCGATTTCCTAGCCAAAAAGGCAACTACACTGTTACAACCGAAACTGAAAATGCCACTGTCATCTGCCAAGGCTCTCATTGATTTGTCAGTAAAACACAAAATGAAAGCTGTGTACCAAGAGGCTGCCACCCGAAAAACCTGGGAGAAACTTTCCAAATCCAGAACGGACTACTATCCTGACCGCTTCATAGCTGTTCCAGCGTTCCGCACCCTCACCGGACATGACCTCCTGCCTGCTCACCTCCACCGTATGGGTATCCTGGGCAGCCCCGAGTGCCCTCTGTGCTCCTTCAAACTTTTTGATGCAGACCATCTCCAAGCATGCCCTGCACTGGAAAATGTCAGACAATTGGTGGAAGAGCTCAAACCTGAGGAACAACTCTCCATGATTTACTGGTCAGTGCGTCACCAAATGGCAGAAATGCCAAGAGTGGGCGTTGGCTAGCACATAAGTAATATTTTTCAGTGCTAAATTCAATATACGCGTACACAAGAACATATTAAATATAACTAAACAAAAACTAATAATCTAACAAAATAAATTAGAAGTTAACACGTAAACTCATTACAAAGTATGGATCATATAAACACACAGGTACTGATCAAGCCCACTTATTACATCCACAGATTGCTTATACTGGAGTTGCAAATTTTGTGTATCGGTAATAGAACTTCAAGTGCTTCCATAAAACTGAATGTGAGCCATTTTGGAAAATTACCGTTTAAAATAATCGAACGTTTTTCAAACATTTTAAAGTATTGTTAAAATTTATGTTCTTATATATGTATTTTCCTGCAATACAGCCACTATTACTTTGTTCCGAATACACTGAAATATACATTTGAAAGGAACGAGAATTCCATTTCACTAAATGCGATTCTCCTTTATGGGTTAAAGAGTCACTTGGTTCATTTGAAACTTTTTATTTAACTATCAGAAAGCAGGGCTAACACGAACCACAACTAATAACATTCTTATACTATTGAGTTACAAAATATCTCCACAACTAACCTCCACACCATTTGTTTTGCACAGCGCTAGACACTCCCCTCTGCGATAGGTATGTTCACAACTGCTTTGGCCCTTAAATTCTAGATCCGTCGGATCAAAGCCGATCGTAAGAACGGAATAGTTGTTATAAGCAATTGAACTGCACTTCTTACTTTGGTTATTAGAAATAGTTTTAAATTAAGGAAATTTGCATATTTAACTGATCTATATACAGGTTATTTTTTTAAATATTCTAATAGACAAGAATAGTACAGTGAGAGTGATTCTGTGGCGTTGTAGAGTATGCATTGGAGCGAGTGAAGGCAAAGAAATGGAATAGAGTGAATGCGAATTTAGAAAAATCTATAGTACGTGAAGAAAAATGTATGTGAAAATCGCTTGCCTCTATGCGTAGTGGACAGAGGCAATTATTAGCATGCGCCAGTAATAACAGCCCAGGAAGCAGCCAGACTAGTATTGAGTAATTTCGGAATTCACTCGAACCGCGTTTTTTCATTCCATACAAAATCCCCCACCAGGCAATTGCATGAAGTGATTTTTCACACTCAGTAATACAGCTGTAAAATATAAACGAAATAAACAACAAAGCGCGAAAGAGATTGTTTGCCAAAACACAAAAACACGAAAAGTAGTAACGAAGAGAATCATATCTGTTAAAATACAGTTTATGGAAGAACAATTCAAGAATCAATATAAACAAAAATAGGCGTGTAACATTAATACAACACACAAACTATAACTCAAATAGTTTGCATAACTATATTACAAGTCAATATATCGGGAAAGAGTTCCGTCGAAACACAAAAACACGGAAATTGGTCACGAAAAGTATCAAATCAGTTAAAACATTGTCTACGAAAGAATGATATGAATAATTAATTTACTAAACGCGTTTCACAAAGAATGGCACGATCAGCGAGTATACATCTTACCACTAAACTGTAACTGCACGGTATTAGGTGTTCAAACTGTTGATTATTTTATGATTACGAATCTTTGCGTCATTATTCATTGTATTTTTTTCGTTATTATTTACATGCGCTCACACACAAGTTACGGTACTCCTCTGCACAACTGTCTCCGTGGCGGTCCAGTCACTTTAGGTAAAAAGATCAATTGTCATACGGACAAATAAATTAGAAAACGGTTGTAAATATTTAGTATGATTACGCCTTTGCTGTAAGCTATGAAGAAAGGCTACATTAAACGTGCTGGAGACAAACGTTGCGAGCTAATGGTCAAACTTGGCGTCAGATATAGTCATTTGTAAAATTAAACGATTTATTAATACAGATTGTTTTTAAATGTCTGAGCTAGCCAAACCCTCTTCATAACTGTATAATTAAAGATAATTAAAAACATGAGATCGTATATGTTTAGTAAAAGGAAGAGACCTAGTTCCCAAATCTCTAAACTGAGTACTAACCTATGTAGGACCACAATGACAATACCGTCATATTATAAATCAAAGATTATTATAAAAGGCCTATATAATTCATAGTTAGGAGGTTTACTGACTTTATATAAACATTACGTAAAAAACAAGTTATAAAAAATTTGCTTTAGTGTCAGATCCTACTTAAATCAAAGGAAAATTGTAATTTAGTTTTTTATTTTATAATTACAATTAATATAAATATGTATATACATATGTTAGAATAACAATTTTAAGTGGAAAAAGAGAAAGCTTATTTCCTTGTAATTTTCCATTTTCCTTTCTATGTATGGTGTTGGACTTTTATTGTTATTTGTTATACGTTTTTTTTCGCAGCTTGCATTGTGGTATAGTTAGTTTTTGCTTTCCTTTCGCATTATCCACTTGTAAAGCAGGGTTCGATAACGTTTACCCAGTTTGTGTATTTTATTCTTTTTTAATCCTAGAGCGTTATATATGATACTATGTATTGACAATAGCAACAATTTAAAGGTTATACAATTGAGGTTTTTCATTTAGATTTTTTTAAAGTTCGTTTCTACATATGGAAAGTTGGCTCAGTGGAAAAAAGCCGCTAGACTCTGACAACGTAGATACTCATTTTGAATCAGACCTAAACAAACCAAATTTTACAATTTAATTACTGAAAAAGTATTTGAAAAGTTTGTATTTACATCAATTGTCATTCATTATAGGTTTATAAGATGTATTTGAACTTGATTGGATGAATAAAAACGTATTTCACTAACGATTTAAATCTGTACAAGATGTATATCTGTGTGTGTGTGTGTGTGTGTGTGTGTGTGTGTGTGTGTGTGTGTGTGTGTGTGTATGTATGTATGTAAAATACGTTTTCTTGTTTAATAATTTAAAACAACATATTTTATTCTAATACAAGAATATTTATTAATTTATATTCAAAGCTTTTCGTTGGTAAACAGTACCAACATCATCAGGAAAAAACTTTCATTCCTGATGATGTTGGTACTGTTTACCAACGAAAAGCTTTGAATATAAATTAATAAATATTCTTGTATTTGAATAACCTATGTTGTTTTAAAAAAAAAAAATATATATATATATATATATATATATATATATATATATATATATATATATAAGAGAGTGAGATAATAGAAGGAATTTAACAAAAACAATATAACATCCACAACTCAGATACACTTTGGACAAGCCTTGCATAAGGAATGAAATGTAGGGATAAACACAATGGCAGCAACATATCGGGGCTCTCTTGTACTGAATAGTTGTGTTATTACAACAATGATGTGGTAAGGGCTTTACATAAAGGTGGCATTGCTTTACTACTCATTGAATGCTCCATAGAGCTCGTGACCCAGCCGCACACGTTATTCACTGTGCAATACGTTCTAACAGACGTGTAAAGGTATTTGTTTACAGCGTGTAGAGCTTAATGGGCGATAGCACTGCATTCAAACCCAACTGAACGGCAATTTCAGATAGCTTTATATTACGTCACAACACACACCACAAAGGATAGTATCAGTGAGAACGAGTCGAATTGGTCCTAACCTACATCTAGCACCGAACCAAAATTCGGTTTAAACAAGTAATTTTTGTGACAAAGCTTTTCACTATTACTGACGATCACTGTAGCAATATCTTCGCAACACAACAATGCTCAGATGCTTAACAAGGAGTGAAATGATTACGTCTTCAAATAAATTTTAAAATTGTAATCATTTTCACAATCGTTCCAAATAATTTTCATAAAACTATTTCAGAATGGAACTTCCTAAGTTGTTTACAGACGAAACACAATAAAATAGCATTAAATGATCATACGTGCTTTACACTCCAACCACCTTTCCCTAATTTACAGGTGTGAGCTACTGATAGACTAATTCAGGTAGTCTGAAGTAGTAGATAGAAATTGTAGTAGATAGACTACTACGAATCAAACCGTATATGAAACTATCTTAGCAGCGCACACTCTATGTGAACTTTCCATCCTCAGCGGTGCGCACTCTATGGTTAACTACCTCGGCAATGCACACTCTATGTGACCCTGCCTCGGGATCGCACTCTATCTAAACCTGCATCGGATGCACATACTCTATGTAACCATCCTCTGCAGCGCACACTCTATTTGAATCTTCCTCGGCAGTGTACTCTCTATATTAACCTGATTCGGTGGCACACTCTTTATATGATCATTCCTTGGTAGCAGACACTCTATATGAAGTTTCCTCGGTAATACACACTCTATGTGAAGTCGCCTCTGTAGCGCACACTCTATGTGAACCTGCCTCAGTAGGCCACAATCTATATCAGCATGACTCGGTAGCTCAATATCTACGTGATCCAGCGTACGCAGTTTACACTTTATATGAACCTGCCTCAGCAGTGCATGTTCTATGTGATCCTGGGTCTGCAGTGCACATTCCATATGATCCTTGGTCGGCAGTGTGCACTCTATGTGAACTTGCCTTGGTAGCACAATTTATGTGAACTTGTCTCGTTAACTTTTTGTATTTAATGCCTCTCCTAATGACCAAAATAAATAGTAGGTCTTCTTCAGGTATGCGACCCGAAATACGCGTGCCGTAATGTCCCTCATAACCTCGACTAAGGTGTTTTTATCTGTCGCCTAATCCTAAGCTAAGGTTTCCTAGCGACACGTTTTTTGCGCCTTGGCCGAAGTGTTACGCTTAGTATTTTAAGTCATAATTGTAATTCAACTTTTTTCCTAGCCAGCGTAACACATTCTACGCTGTGCATTATGCATGACGTGTTTGGCCGACAGCTCCAAGAGGAGTCAATTGCGTCGCGTCCTGCATGTTTACTGTTCTTGTGCGAAGTTTTGCTTGGGATTTCTGTAGGACATTGGGCTATTAATACGAGTCGTGTTTGACTGTTGTACGAGGTGAGTGTAAGAAACGGTGAAAAAGTGTGAGAGATCACTACGAAAGGAGGAAAAGAAGAAAAAGTCACAACAGGAAGTGCTGCTTCAAAAAAAGAGCTATTTACTGGGAAAGTTTTTAGATATAGTAGAAGATGGAAGAGATTATATTTCTAACGTTCTGGGTACATCTAACGATGAACAACAAACTAGGTCTGCAGAAACTGATTTTGCTGACTTGGAAGGAAATAAGGAGCGTGCCCAAAACAAGTAAATGTCATTTTGTCATGAACAAAGGGCTCCATTCCTGGAAAGGCAAGTCTCTGACGGTGCAATATCATAGCCCCCAAAATCAAAAAGGAGAGAAAAAAATATTTCTTTTGATAAATATTAGGAAGAAAAAAGCCCTTTTTTCATCGTCGTTCATAATATGTTTAAGAATAAGCATTGCGTAACACATTTCGCGCTCCTGTCACCGTGATTGGATGAAAACCAGCTCCTGCTAATCAAAAAACGCGTCGCTAGAAAAATCCAATTTTGCCTACATTCATAACGCTTTCCAGCCTTTGTAGGCGATAAGAGTTTAACCTTGGTAAAAGATTACTTCTACGATTCTCTTGACAACGAAATCTAGAGTTTTTAGCTGGCAGTCAGTCTTGGTTCTTACTGACGGATAATTTCTGAACCCCCTGTGCCTGTACGTAAACTGTTCTGACTGACAAAGACTTAGACAGTTCTGACCGACGGAGATTCTCTGAAATCCCTGTACCTCTAGACAGACGTTTAGACTGACGAAGACTATTTAGACCGAAATTCGTCGACAACATAAAAGTTACAATACTATCTACAGCAAAAATTTGTAATAATGAGCAGTTTATTATTGTAAACATTTTAAGGGAAAACAGCTCTAAAAACCATTTAATAAATTTTAAAGAATCATAAATACTCAAACTAAAGAAGAAAATAATTATCAACAGACATCATTCAAACTGTATGTTAATAATTTATTTTACACTTTTCAATAATAATTCAATAACAAAATATTACAAAATGATACAACTGGTGCTTGCGGAGTAATTTAATTTAGTAACCAAATGCCATAAAGCATTATCATATCGCGATAAAGGAACAGAGCCGCGGTTTATTTGCATTGCTATTTGGGACTATAAATTTAAATATACTCCGTGAAACGTTCTCGCATTTTAAAGGAAATACTTTGGTTTATTAACCTAGATATAAAGCCCAATGCTCTTGCGCCAAAGTGGGTGCGTAAGGGTTGCTTTATTCATAATATTCTGGCAATAAAATGTGATTTTTCATTTACAGAAAACTACAACTGTCATACAACTGTCATACAACTGTCATAGGGAAAGACGATATTGTAAAATTATTACCCATTAGAAAATTTTTACAACAAAGCGAATAGAGAAAGATAAATAAAAATATGTAAATCTGAGGGTAGGATACGAGGTCCCTAAAATGGTCCCTCGTATAATGGTCTCTTTTAATTAGAAATATCTAGAATTTATGGTTTAGAGTTGGTAAGGTACCTCCCTGAAGTACATGCAGAGGATACAAAGTTCGTTCAAGAAATAACACGACACAACAATGAATCTGTAAGGCCGTTTGGTTACAATAGAAAACCGTAAATTACAATTAAACCTTATATATTGAAATGATATACATTTGTCTACAAAATCTGCTGTGAAAAAAATCATTGATTTATCCCAAAGACAAAATACGCAGGGATCAGTGTTGTAAAAGTGAAAGTAAATAAAGATATCTTAGAGGGAGTGCAAGATAAGTAGATAACTGTACAAGGGTGTGACCAATTACAGAGAATGGGTTCCAAAGCAAATAATGGGTTAGACAAAAAATGGGTCGTCGGCGCTGTCAGAACGATATGTTCTGTTTAGCGATTGGATGATAAATTAGAACGGTGATTTTATAAATCAAAAGTGGGGCAAAAACGTTCTCTTTTTTAAACAACATTCAAAGCAAAATGTAGTAAAGTAATTTAATTAATTAACAAAATCCTCAATCAACAATTAGGATAGTTTAACCAAACAATGCTCATCGTATCTATAGAAACACTTTTTAGATTTTAATAAAAATTATAATAACATACCAGCGGTATCATAGAGGTTTCTCCGCCTATAAAGATTATTGATGTAGGTGGCATTTAGGTACGTATAAACCCCCCCCCCCCAGTAGAGGATACAGGAGAACATGGCCTTACATGCCAAGGTCACGTATTTGGAGTGCGCTCACTTACGAAGTAATAATATCATGTACACATCAAATTTGTTGATTTAGGTGTCATTAAGAGGCATACAGTTCCAAAGTAGAGAATATAAGGAGACCATGAGTTCATGAGTGCGGGGCAAGGAGTGTTCCTACTCCCTCACGAGTCATGTTTTAGGTTCAATTTTATTGTAGCTAAAGCCAGAATAATCCCTACATTATGATTTATCTTTTAGAGTTGGTGGAAAATGTAACCAAAACCTGACAGCGACATGAAAGTTTAAAGATGCTTACTCTTCTTGTTTATTTGTGTTGCAGTCTCCATTATTTAATTTCTGGCATTAAAATATCACAAGTAAAGCGTTGAAGTGGGGCGAGTCTGGTGCCGCGCAACTTTTCACAGACGCTTCGAACAAGTTTAACTTGAAGGTTGTGCATTGTGTGTCGCGAAACTGCAAATACTGTTAAGACATCAGTCAATTCCTTAGTTTTATACAGAGCAGTTGTTTAATTCCGCAACTTTTGCTTTACTTCTGGCGTTGCCACTAAACTTCCAACAGCTTTATTGTTGAATCGTCAAGTAAAATCTAATACTATTATTATTGGAATAAAGAAATATTTTGAAACAACAAACAACGAGAAAATACAAGATTACAAACAGAATATAGATTTAGAAATAAAAGTCATAAACAATAAAAAAGCGGAAAATTAAACATGAATATAAGAAAGATTGCAAAGCGCAAAACAGAAATAAGAGCGTTAGATTATAAATATAAAAGATCTTAGTGAAAATAATTTTTTTTTTAAATGCATTTAAATTATGCAGAGTGGTCAAAGAGATAGAGTATGTTTTACCATTAATAGATTACTTTTTTTATAACATAAGGTCCCAAATTGATCGCTGGTAGCGCCGTAGAATATCTAGGGCCTCCTTGGGTCTGAAAGATGTCAATCTGCGTTAATGACTATTTAGGATGACATTTTTGGTGGTTGAAAGGCAACGAGCCCAAAATTACAGTTCTAGAATAACTCATGACAAATACGCCATTTTTCCATAACATTCTAAAAGTTTGAGCTAAAAGGTATCACTTAGCTCAGTTATCAACTGAGATAACTGTTATCTATCCGATCAACATTAATTACATATTTGTAGTTTTTAAAGAGAAAGACAAAGTACGATTTGGTTGAATATTACTTAGGCCTGCAACTATCCTTCTTCAATGTGTTCCTTCTCTGCGTGGAAATATTCACGACAAATTGACATGTTCCATATTATAAATATCAAATTAACCTATTTCCAAATCGAGGGTAACACTGTCGCTCGTGCATCTGCTGGTAGTGTATGCAGACAAGCAAGCTGTCATCGCGATTTTTTAGGTTATTTATTAGCGTGACAGATGCAATATCATCAATCCGGATTATTCACGCGAAATGCTTCCTTACAATGGCGTTATTAATGGATGCATCAACATTTACCACTGGAGTAGTTAATAACACAATGCATCGGACTATTAATCACTCTGGCAGTAACAAAGTACGAATGTAGTTACATGTTGTGTGACGCTCAATTCTCAAATATCTATTTATTACTTAATTTATAGCCGTCGCTATAGCTATTCCACTATATATACCTCTAGTTCGGGTAGAATCAGAGACGTTATGCAGTGATACGGTACATAGCTAGTTGGTGAGTGAAGGTTGCTATTGCTAGGTACAGTCGGAGCACGAATAGAGGTGTATATCCATGTTTTATCAAAATATCTAATCTTTGGTTGTATTTTCGAACTTTTTTATTATCCTGTTGCCACCGTTTTAAGTGTATCAGGTGTAAAGAAAGACGAATGAACTGTACCAAAGAATTCCAAAGTCAAACATGGTGTTATCTTAACGCTAAAAGGTATTTTCAGCTTTGCTTTGAGGTTATGTTAGTGAATTTTCAAATGGAATGATCTATATATTCCAACGTTAAACTTAAGTTCGTCGCTCAGTGTCATCGTAATGTGGTGGAAATTCTGCAAAGTTGTTTTTATAATTAGCAACACCTCTAGGCTAAAACTCTCCCTTTCTAAAACAGCCCTTGTTTAATTAGAGTTTATAATCTTCACATTAAACCCACTATTTACAGTAACGGACTCCCCGCGACCCAATTATTTCATCGTTACCTCTAGGTTATTCTTTCACACATTTTTAAACTACATTTTTAGACTAAAACCATTCAATTCCTTCAAGAAGCGTGGCTGCATTTCGTACATTTCTAAAGATGATCAGTTGCAGTACTATCAACGAGACCGACATATTTATAAAACACTTTAATGCAACATAATTTAGTGTAGAGGCTTTATATGACTGTTAAATAATAATAACAGAGCAATCGTCAAATAAGCTCAAAATATTATGGAACCTGTGACGTAAGAATGGCTTTCATAGATTGACATTCTCCCTAATTTGTGTAAATGCTAATCCTAATTCGTAATCTACTGTATTAATTTTATAACTGTCGTGTAGCCTACAAAAGAATTTCTTAGACACAAAATTGATATTTGTTTAGGATTTTCAACACTTTTTAGGGGTCTCTTTATGATGACCCTTTATGACTCTTAGTACTATTTAGTATCAGGTCATCATCCCTACCTAACTGTAATAGCATACCTGTTTTATCAGTGCTTCATTGTAGGACTGAATATTGTCTTCACGATGAATTGTTTACAGGTTAGACAGAGTTGCAGAGGAGCTATCTATAATTAGCGGGATCCAAGTTACCAACTACTATACTCGCTATTTCTAGACCCATTTAGTCTAGAACAGATTTCAATACAATGTAGATCTTTTTAAAGAATTACATTCGAATTTAAAAATCAAATGATATTCTAATAATTAATTAAATAAAGAACTAATAAAACATTCAGTAGTTACAGGTGAATAGGAAAAATAAAGAGTGTTATTCTTTCTATAGATTTACATAGTATGGTAATACATTTCCCGCAGGATTTAGGTTGTCAGCCCTGTATTTCTTATACCTGTAGGCGGGAAATCTCCAAGTATAATATAACTCTGTTAATGGGACCAGATGTACGCACCTCATACTTGCGCTGTGCTGGGGTATGTACGCTTCACGCCATAAAGTCCCTTTTTACTAAATCTGTATGGATACGTAAAGGAAACCTCCTACTAGCGAAACCACATTATAGAGTTATAATTACAATAAAATAGGAAGTAATTGATAATTAGTAATAAAAAAAGTAGGAAGTAATTCAAAAGCCAAGTAAAGTAAAACAAACAACAAGAGTTATTTTTCTTAGGTTTTTGAAAATTATTTTTTCAGAATCTTTTTATTTAAAAATTGAATGTTCTATCTGTCCATCTACATACTCAAAATGTATTAATTTTAGTTTGATAACTTGTTTACAGGATCTTTGTATTATTCTCGTACTTCAGTTGCATCTCTTCGTCTACTTTAGCTGCCTTGTCCTCCTAGAGCTTTCACAACCATTTGCATACTCTTCTCTCTATGCTCAACTATACGGAATAGCCTACTGCTGACTCTAAACCAGTTTCAGACGTATTAGAGCCACGATATTCTTCTGCTTGGATAAAGTTAGCCACTAACCTTTCTTTACCTGCTAAATGTTATATTTTTCTTTTCGTATAGTATCAGTTAGTTTATTCTTCTAGTTTAGTATGTATTTATTCTCTAATGCTCTAATATCGCCAACTAATGCACTTAACTAATAAAGTCGTGTAGTATCTACGGAGAGGAATTTCCACTTGGAAACAGACAGCTGTGCAATATAATGCATCTGCCAAGAGACATGTTTTCACATTATTTCATAAAACTAGACGTTGCCACTCGTTTACACAAGTCGCGAAACTTTTGGCGTCAGCAATAACGAACAACAAACGTTTTTCCACGAACGTGTCTACGCACGCTCACTGTATTTTAATGCCATACAAAGATAGAAATTTTAATATAACGACCTGGAATTATCTGGTGTTTATAAATTTGTTTAGTGATTTCAAAATTGGATTTCTTCAATGAATTTAATGAAAATTAATAATAACAATACATAATTCAGAGAATATGAGTAAAATCTTGCCTGTTTTTAACTGGCTGCAGTTCGTGTTCCATAGAAGGAGTATTTATGAAAGTCTGATTCTATTGTTATACGTCATTACTTTGTGGAGGCTCCTGTGAAGTACCATCGGTATTACTACGTAATGATGTCATTCATTCAAATAAAGGCTTCCTCTACTTACACATAACTTATATCAAGAAGGCCGAGCTCTGAGCTCCACCGCTCAACACAGTGCAGGATACGAACCCATCCTTATCGCCTGGCTGTGTGTGTGTGTGTGTGTGTGTGTGTGTGTGTGTGTGTGTGTGTGTGTGTGTGTGTGTGTGTGTGTGTTTGTGTGTGTGTGTGTGTGTGTGTGTGTGTGTGTGTGTACCTCTCACTGTAAAATCCAAACATATAGAATTATATTTCTGCAAAAAGTTATACTGGCTAAATTGAGACATACCTTGCTACCATTAAGGTAGAGACATTAAACCGCTGTATAGGGGAGTTTTACTATGACGTGGCAGGGTGGTGTACCTAAAGTAAACCTACTCTGCAATGAAGGGGTGTCTATCCATTATACCCGTGTGCTACATTAATGATGGTGAATTTCTATATGGAGATACGATTGTTTGAAATTCAGAGGTCCCTTCTTTCTAGGCTAGAAATGCATATGCGGCCTATGCTTTAATTATTCCTGCAAATGATATTTTATGTTTAAAATGATAGTTTTATATGTTTGTTTTTATACTAATTTATTTACTTTTAGTTATAATATATTTATTGATTCTTTCTGAATATGTAACTTTAAATGTTTCAAATATCAGTGTAACAATGTTTAGTTGCTAATTGTTGTAACTGTACTTTATAAGAATAGTTGTTACCATGGAAACGTGTTGTTTCCAATAAAATTTCTTTACCATTTAAAACCTTTAAAAAGCAGTAAACGTACTACCCTATATACAGCAACGTACCGTACTTACCGTTACTATGAATGTTACTGAAACCCACGGAAATAAATAGCCTTAACACTACCACTTAAATATCTCCCTCTGAAAAACCTTGTCTTACTTATAGACTAAGTAATTACTGTAGAAGCACACGGGCCTAACTTACTTGTATTCCTGACGTCCAAAACATATCTCTAACCCCTTATACTGGAAGCACGGGGCTGTTACATAAACACTTAATGTGTATAATATCTGTTTTTGTGATGTAACTTCATGACATACATAACGTACATTGATCACACTTTAATGTCCTCTAACTTTAATGTCCTCTAACTTTAATGTCCTTTAACTTTAATGTCCTTTAACTTTAATGTCCTCTAACTTTAATGTCCTTTAACTTTAATGTCCTCTAACTTTAATGTCCTCTAACTTTAATGTCCTCTAACTTTATTGTCCTCTAACTTTAATGTCCTCTAACTCTAATGCCCTCTAACTTTAATGTCCTCTAACTTTAATGTCCTCTAACTTTAATGTCCTCTAACTTTAATGTCCTCTAAATTTAATGTCCTCTAACTTTAATGTCCTTTAACTTTAATGTCCTCTAACTTTAATGTCCTCTAACTTTAATGTGAATGCATTTGTTTTTATAGTGTGGAGTTTTTTGACAGTAAACATTCATATCCAGGACAGAATTAATAGCGATTCACAACTTAGTTGGACCAAGTATAGACATACTATACTAGGCAACGGTGAATAATGTTGGTGCAATATTTTAATGTAGTTTATTGCTACACATTTATTACAAGAGAAATAATAAACGCATAATAAACATCAATAAAACATGAATAATGAAATTTAATTCATCCGACTTGAAAAATTATATCAGAATACTGGTCAACATAAGTTTTGTCCAAAGAGATGTGTATAATTCATTTTATGTAATTTTGTAAGCTGAGCCTGAAACTAAAATCAGAATTTCTCCACCACCCTAGTACGATTTAATCCATAAGAGAAAACCTTTTAACATTCCGGGTTTTCACCGTATGCGCAATTCATACCTGATAATTTGTAGTATATTTGGGTATTGTTGTAAGGGCCTATGACAAAAACGTACCTTTCGTCTTGAGTTGGCTATTTGTTGATAAGGATTGTCTTGAAAGTTTTCTAAAGGATCCAACTTTAAAATAATTCTTTCCGGAAGAAAGTTATCTTCTGTATAAAAATTGTCTTCTGAGGTATCTTTTTTTTGAGGATTTCTCTTTCCATTTACTTAAATATAATAAGGTCTATTTTTATGGAGTTTTGTAAATAAAAGAACTAACAATTTTATTAAATAGCACATAATATAATACCATTACAGGCCGACAATACATCATATTTGCGCGCTAGAGAGATTAATTATATATATATATATATATATATATATATATATATATATATATATATATATATATATATATTATTTTTTAACACCTAATATTTAGGTAATTTTGCTTCCAGAGTAAAGAAACCTTCATTTATTTAACCTATCCATAGTGACTTCCCTTACATTTTCTATCCTCAATATTAGTTTACTTCCTACGCAAACAGGTGAAGTAGGTGGTGGCATTCGTATGTCTAACAAAACAGGCGGTAAGTTAGCATCAATAAACCATTTTCATCAGCAGACAAAGTTTTAACTATATTTTATACATGATTATAAAAACACGATTTATATTTTTGTAAACATTGTTGCTTCATTTGAATCAATCCCCAATGATTATTATTCTAATTTATGAATTTATTTAGGCATAACAAAATTAGGTTTCTCATAACTTGCAGATAGATCAAGTAGCAATGCATACAGATATTGTGTTATTTATAGTCAATATCGAGACTCTACAAATACATTCCAGTATTCGCCAAACAGACATTACACTTGGATCATGGAACCTTTTATAACTACACACTGAGGGCACTACTAGAACAATTTTACTGTAGAAGGACTGACTTCAAGTTTCCCTGCATGCCTAGCTATGGGGCGTGCACCACAATTTTACCACAAATTATACGCATTTCATTTTCTTTTAATTTAAATAAAATGCACTTTTTAATAATTTTATGACTAGATATAAGATCAACGTACACAACTGTATGGTTTAGAATAATATTGCTTCTATAAAATTAATGTGAAAGTTAATTTAATGTGACAATTTTACTCGTATCACGAACTAAAATCAAGTTGGAAATATCAAATATGAATACATCTTGAAGGTTTTCCTTTTTGAGGAGTAAAATACAGTAAGAACGAAAATACATAGGCGTGCTGATTTATATAGTCAGCAGTCTGTACCTTAAAGGGATTTGCCTGTCAGCATAAAGGAGTTTCGCATGAGAGATACTTTACAAACGGCAAGGAATTTGAAAGTATAACATTTATATTCACCTGTCATAAATCTACGGTTTTTATAAATACTCTAAAAGGAAAATATAACCTACTTCATAGCTTCTACTTAGCGTAATATATTTTTACACATAAATATAACTATTTGAAGCAAAATAGGTTTGGTAAATATTTTCTTTTGAAAAATGATTGAACTAGGAATGCATTAAAGCTACCTTTAGAGACTGTATGATATAATTGATATATAATTGACACATAATCACTTTATGTGATTTTGATATAATTTAACATACGTTATTTCATAGCAATCAAGTTATTTCATAGCAATCAAGTTATTTCATAGCAATCAAGTTATTTCATAGCAATCAAGTTATTTCATAGCAATCAAGTTATTTCATAGCAATCAAGTCATTTCATAGCAATCAAGTCATTTCATAGCAATCAAGTTATTTCATAGCAATCAAGTTATTTCATAGCAATCAAGTTATTTCATAGCAATCAAGTTATTTCATAGCAATCAAGTTATTTCATAGCAATCAAGTTATTTCATAGCAATCAAGTTATTTCATAGCAATCAAGTTATTTCATAGCAATCAAGTTATTTCATAGCAATCAAGTTATTTCATAGCAATCAAGTTATTTCATAGCAATCAAGTTATTTCATAGCAATCAAGTTATTTCATAGCAATCAAGTTATTTCATAGCAATCAAGTTATTTCATAGCAATCAAGTTATTTCATAGCAATCAAGTTATTTCATAGCAATCAAGTTATTTCATAGCAATCAAGTTATTTCATAGCAATCAAGTTATTTCATAGCAATCAAGTTATTTCATAGCAATCAAGTTATTTCATAGCAATCAAGTTATTTCATAGCAATCAAGTTATTTCATAGCAATCAAGTTATTTCATAGCAATCAAGTTATTTCATAGCAATCAAGTTATTTCATAGCAATCAGGTTATTTCATAGCAATCAAGTTATTTCATAGCAATCAAGTTATTTCATAGCAATCAAGTTATTTCATAGCAATCAAGTTATTTCATAGCAATCAAGTTATTTCATAGCAATCAAGTTATTTCATAGCAATCAAGTTATTTCATAGCAATCAAGTTATTTCATAGCAATCAAGTTATTTCATAGCAATCGAGTTATTTCATAGCAATCAAGTTATTTCATAGCAATCAAGTTATTTCATAGCAATCGAGTTATTTCATAGCAATCAAGTTATTTCATAGCAATCAAGTTATTTCATAGCAATCAAGTTATTTCATAGCAATCAAGTTATTTCATAGCAATCAAGTTATTTCATAGCAATCAAGTTATTTCATAGCAATCAAGTTATTTCATAGCAATCAAGTTATTTCATAGCAATCAAGTTATTTCATAGCAATCAAGTTATTTCATAGCAATCAAGTTATTTCATAGCAATCAAGTTATTTCATAGCAATCAAGTTATTTCATAGCAATCAAGTTATTTCATAGCAATCAAGTTATTTCATAGCAATCAAGTTATTTCATAGCAATCAAGTTATTTCATAGCAATCAAGTTATTTCATAGCAATCAAGTTATTTCATAGCAATCAAGTTATTTCATAGCAATCAAGTTATTTCATAGCAATCAAGTTATTTCATAGCAATCAAGTTATTTCATAGCAATCAAGTCATTTCATAGCAATCAAGTCATTTCATAGCAATCAAGTTATTTCATAGCAATCAAGTTATTTCATAGCAATCAAGTTATTTCATAGCAATTAAGTTAGGACGTTATAATTTAATGTGTAATATAATGCATCTGCCATAAACACACGTGGTTTTCTTCCTGCTCTAGCTATATTGCTTATACACTACCAACTTACACACGCAGTTATCCCACAGCTTGCTACAGACTCTTCTAATACGAAACTCCACTTGGTAACAGACAGCTGAGTAATATCATGCATCTGCCTAGGGACAGGTTTTAACATTATTTCACGAAGCCAGCTATTGGCACTGGTTCACATCAAGTAGTAAAACTATTGCTTTTAGCAATATCTGAAACCTTTTTCTGCTGTATTGTACCACCAGGTGGGAAGCGTAGGTTGTTAGCGATGAATTGTTTTTACTGGGCGTTTGGAGTTATACCAAAAAAGATACAAAGCTGTTCAATTAGGTTAATTCTCAACTGACTTGATAAAAATTACTTGTACGTTTATGTAACGCAATCAGTTGATCCCGATATTAAATTCCCTTTCATTTATGTCGACCTGCGATAACTTGGTTCCAGCCCTACTCAGTAACATTTTCGAAGATTAATCGCCCATTTCTGCGCTGGGGATAATGCATCGACGCCCTAAAATTCGGAAATGGATCTTCCCTCATGGGAGTTCCCAGCTCTGAGCCACCATTAGTGCAAAAATATTTGTTCATATATTTTTTTTTAATTGCTGAATACTTTAATAGCATCCAATTAAAAACGAAATTGAGTTTTAAATATATAACTATAAAGCCCTACAAAAGGTTTTTTTCGTTTTTATTGACCCTAAATAAACTCTGAATAAAAATGAGTGTGTCAACTTCGACTGGAGGGTTTTAAACCCCACGTTTACTCCAAGTCTAATAGCACAACCTACAGGTACAGTTAACCGAAAAAAGGTGAGAAAAGATACATTTCTCTGTTCCAATATACTGCTTTGGATTTCATTCGGTAGCGGAGCGCCCACCTTAGCGGTTCGCTCTAGATAGACCATAACTAAATAAACGTTTGTACATTTGATAACAATTTTTGAAAGGTTTAATAATTTCCTATTAGCAACAAAATTTCATTTAGGCTACTATTAATAGTAAATAGTAGGGTTTTAATTAAATGGTTTTTAAACCATAAAATATGGGATTTTGTTTTAAATCAACTTCATTATACAGCAAAAGTAACAGATTGTTAAAACTAAGAAAATTTGCAAAAACATTTTGATTAATGGTTATAGGTTATAGAATGTTTATCAGACGAATTTCATATTTACATATGTCTCATAGATCTACATTCTAAACAAGAAAACTGTATTAATACCATAAAGTGCACATCTGTATTAGGTTCTCAAATGTTACGTACAGTTTACTGTTATTTTGCTTATACTGTAGATAAACCCTTAAATATAATTTTACTTTATAATAACATTAGTACAGTATATTATAATTATTCACCTATTATGAGAAAACGATATTGTGAATATCCTATACATTAAATAAACCTATTATAATAATAAATTTGTTATTATGGTCATACACAATACTATGGCCATAAAACATACACCATAACTACTTATTATTCTGTAAACTATCATAAAAACATTAACGGCTTATTACACTACATTCAGCTAAGATTTACAGTTTGATCTGGAACGTATAACCAAATATTATTCTATATTTTTGTCAGTGGCCCAGAGAGAGAGAGAGACTCAAATATATTTTATGTTGTATGTTGCGAGATACGATACTTGAACATTTTAAGAGACTCTATTTATACATTGAGGCTGTAAACTATTCTAATTTACAGATTAAGGAACAGAGATGTACATTAGCAGAAACTATTCTTTTCTTAAACTTAATGTCGACCGTTTGAGAAGAGAAAAATAAGAACTATTCTGACATATCAAATTACGCTTACAGACTCACTTAACAGCAGAATTACAATTTATGCACTCCTTTTGACACAATTACATCCAAGATTATCTTAAAAGAAGCTCATAAGGTCCCTTAGTTCACCAATCTATTCCAATATGACAAAAGGACATATCTTCCCAATTAACGTTTGTCGGTGTAAAGGAATTATTTATTTTCTACTTGTCGACAGAAATTCATTTCATTAACTTCATTTGCAGAAGATAGAGAGGAAAAGCTTGTGCTTTCTCATTATTTCACAAAGCCATCTGTTGGCACTGCTTTACAACAGCCATAAAGCTATATTGTCAGCAGTAAATAAGAGCAGACGTAGATTGGCCGTATATTACCGTCAGTCTGCGGCACAGTTTTCCAGCCATTATCTGACATTTCAAATTACGCTTTTTTTCTATTAAAACTGGTCTTATTAGACCAAGTATTAACTTTTCTTGCATTATGTTAACCTAAATTTTGATATAACTAAATTGCCCATTGACTCATTAGTTCTTGTCTGAACATTGTCAATACATGTAATATTATAACTATCACAGCACAACACAACACTACACTAACTCAAATGATTTATTTGGTTCTCTTCAATCTCCTAACGATAGACTGTTGAAGAAGTTGAAGAGCCGCTGCACTTGGATGAAGGTGAAGTCTCTTTTCGTGTTTTCGCCATCTTCTGTATTTCTTCTGGTATAGAAGAAATACCGGCTCGTTGTAGCTCTCGTTTTATTTTATTGATTTCTCTTTGTCGTTCTATTGACTCATAAATTGATGTCTCATTAGCTACTTGATTATCTTGTAGCCTATCTTTTGTGCATTGGTGTCGCCGGAAGATTACTTTGGGCATTGGCATTGTTCCAGGTAACTAAATTTGATTCTCTAACGAATTTGATTTCTCTATCACACCCTGAGAAGTTGCACTGATGAAATTTCAGTGAATGAACTACTTTGATTTGATTTAATTTGGGTAATTCATTAATTTTACTATTGCCAGATACTGTATTACTTCTATTTCACATCGGCTATCTTTCTATTTTATTACTTTTCTGAAACGGGTTGTCCATTTCCATTTGATTATTGTTATGTATCCCACATCAAATTTAGATAAACATGTTCACTCCAATCAACGTAATTTACAAAATATCTAATAATTATAAGTATTAAATTAAAACCACTCAAATGCTCATAAATTGTACTGCAACCATAATAAATTACGTTGACTAATAAAAACGATTGCAATTAACATGAATTTAGATGAAAATGTTCAATGAATTATATAAAGTGAATAAATGAGTAATCGTAGCTAGTACCTATATAGCTTTAGTGCATTAGAGGCAGTTTAAACGGACAGCACAAGCCGTTATCTCTTTCTTCTTCTTATTTATTCCACTATCGGAGCACAAACACAAACGTCTTCACTCTCCAAGAAGCAAACAAAAACAAAATACAAGAAACAAAAAATACGATAGCTTTAGTGCATTAGAGGCAGTTTAAACGGACGGCATAAGCCGTTATCTCTTTCCTCTTCTTATTTGTTCCACTATCGGAGCACAAACACAAACGTCTTCACTCTAAAGAAGCAAACAAAAACAAAATACAAAAAACAAAAAATACGATAGCTTTAGTGCATTAGAGGCAGTTTCAACGGACAGCATAAGCCGTTATCTCTTTCCTCTTCTTATTTGTTCCACTATCGGAGCACAAACACAAACGTCTTCACTCTAAAGAAGCAAAGAAAAACAAAATACAAAAAAACAAAAAATACGATAGCTTTAGTGCATTAGAGGCAGTTTAAACGGACAGCATAAGCCGTTATCTCTTTCCTCTTCTTATTTGTTCCACTATCGGAGCACAAACACAAACGTCTTCACTCTAAAGAAGCAAACAAAAACAAAATACAAAAAACAAAAAATACGATAGCTTTAGTGCATTAGAGGCAGTTTAAACGGACAGCATAAGCCGTTATCTCTTTCCTCTTCTTATCTGTTCCACTATCGGAGCACAAACACAAACGTTTTAACTCTCCAAGAAGCAAACAAAAACCAAAAAAAAATACACCTACAGACTCACCAGCCTAATGTATCACAATTTACGCACATCCAAGATAATCTTAAAGAGCTCATAAGGTCCTTTAGTTCACCAATCTGTTCCAATGTGACAAAAGGACACATCTCCCGAAATAACATCTGGAGGTGTTAAAGAGTTATTTAATTTCTACTTGTCGTCAGAAGTTCATTTAATTAATTTCATTTGCAGAAGGTAACGAGGAACAGCTTGTGTTTTCTCATTATTTCACAAAGCCATCTGTTGGCAGTGCTTTACAACAGCCATCAAGCTTATAATGTCAGCAGTAAATAAGAGCAGACGTAGATTGGCCGTATATTACCGTCAGTCTGCGGCACATTTTCCCAGCCATATAACGCGATGGTTGTATCTGGGAATTAGAAGCATCACATAATAACAGAAAGCTCTTACAATTAAAAAAATGTGATGTCAAAGAAGTATAAAGATATGCTTGCCCTAATTGAATCCGGAAATTGGATATTGTTTGTAAAATGAAGTGAAAAAGCTGATTGGTGGGGATCTGTGAAATAGAAAGTCTATAAAATGGGGAAATAATAAATAAGTCATCTATTAGTAGGCGCTCTGGGGAGTACGAAATCTGGGAAATAAGAATTCTATGAATAAGGAAATTGTGAGATTGGAAATTTTGTTAATTATAGTTTGAGAATAAGAAAATAAGTGAATTTGGAAATCTGTGATGCGAAAAGACGAAACTGGAGAATTTGTGAAGTAAGAGTTATTTAAAGTAAGGTGTTTGTGAAGTCTGTGATGTAGTTTGTAGAAAGTGCTACTTCATAGTAGCATAACAAACGGAAGTTTGTTAATTTAGAAGTCTGTAAATTTTGGCATCATGTGATACTGGTAAAGTTTTGTTGTACCTAAAATTAATTTACAAATGACATTTTTAAGCATAGAACCCATCCCTGAAACATTTTTCCCAGTTGGTCAATATAGTTTACATCAATTTATAAAAACAAATATTGTATTTTTGTTTTGATGTGTCGACGGAGATGAAAAATGTACACGGAGGCGAATATTGAGGAAAATTAAACTAATTTACACACATTTTAGAAATAGCAATATTTTTTAAAACAAACTCTTTGTTAATATTGCATAGTCCTTAAGTTTGTTTCCATAGCTACTATGAAGTTACATTTTGGAATTTGAAAAACCAAACTTGTATTGTTTTCGATGGTGTGCCAGAGTGGGAGGTAAAATTTCTTTAAATGTCACTTTTATCTACGTCACAAACTTATTTATAAATGTAATCAGGACTGAATGTATTGTGTATT
This sequence comes from Prosapia bicincta, assembly GCA_036971475.1. Classification (NCBI taxonomy): domain Eukaryota; kingdom Metazoa; phylum Arthropoda; class Insecta; order Hemiptera; family Cercopidae; genus Prosapia; species Prosapia bicincta. The sequence goes on from JBAIZL010000002.1 coordinate 44,997,525, forward strand.
TAAGGTACATTATTTTGCATCGTCACTGATGCAACAATCAATGGTTGTCACAAAATGTCGAATGGATTTCTTTCTTCTTTCTTCTTTGTTCCGGAAGTGACTTCTCATTAGATATGCGCTGGATATTATTCTGAGCTTCCTAACGAGCCTCACGAGATCCATCCATCTTTTGACAAAACAGTACCACATCTTTATTTAGTACCACATCTGCGGCACATCTTTTTTGGCGCCAGTTTCAGTGAATATGAAACCTCTAGAATATTTCTGTACTCAACACATTTATATAGATTATAATAAAAGAATATTATAACAATAGGTTTTCGACAACTTTTCAACAATGGAAATTGTAAATTGGAAATTTTCATGCCAACGATTAAACTAAAGATCTATGGTTTTTATACGAAAGTACAAAAACGAGAAACTATACTTTACAAAAATGTAGAAAACTTCTACGTTACCATAATATAAAGGTCTAAATAATTTCTCCCAAATAATACTCGTAATAATACCAGTGTACAATCGCCGTTGCAAGAGCAAGGATGTTTGACTTAACTTGTTCCTGCCCGAGGCACAACAAACCAAGCTAGGCATGCGAAACCAGACATAACAAAGCTAATTCCCATTTTGCCTCCAGCTATTTACATTTGAGACTTTTGTGTGCATTTTCGCAACTCTATTAAAAATAATCACGAGACAAAAACAAAAATTAAATCCACATTATAATTTAGAGGTAAATTTTAAATAATGCCTGACATATACATTTATAGTTTCATGTAAATCCCAATTTTTAAACTAATTTGTAACACGTAAGTTTAAACTATAATTTAGACTAGGCAATAGTCTATTGTCTGCGAAATCAATCTAACCTTTTTCTACTGTAATATAATGCAATTTGTTACTTTTTTTGGAAATGTAGACTCATTCCCATCACAGCAACTAATCGATTAGGCTACGTCTAAGTAAAAGTACATTTATTTGATTAAATTCAGGGTCCGTTGGTGTATTCAGGTCTGTAATATTGACAAATTTAATTAGCTTTTACTTTTGAAGTTATAGATGTTCACATGACATAACGTTTTATTCAAATATACCATTTACTGATTAAAATACTAATTTCAACACAAAACTATAAATGGTTAAATTTATCCGCTTAATGAAGAATCGATAAGGTGGGTATTTCATGAAGATCTGTAGGCTTTACAGCAAGTTCTACAAAATACTCTATTAAGGGGACATCAGCTCTAATAGTGTCGAAAATGTGAACTGTTGATGCTTGACAGTTAGAAATACATATTTTACTTCTCACGATGTCCTTTAAGGTTTAAGGCAAAATTCAAATATATGCGGTAAAAAAATCTTGCGTGCGAAAGGGAAATACTTTGACTTTTATTACCATAGATATAAAGCCCAGTGACGAAAGGGCTGCTTTGATCACGATATTCTGGGAACAAAAGGTGAATTTTTATTTACACGAACTTTACACGAAAACCCCGGTTTAAAATAATTGACCCCCTTCAAATAACTGTCGCAGATAAAATCTACATATTTTAGTTCTCATACAATAGAGATCTGTGTACATATTAACTCCTATATAAAATAGGGAAGGACTGTATATATCATTAGTATGAAGGTAGAAGCATAGGTCGTAATGATACGGATAGAGGATGTAGTGTAGGTAGTACGACTTCCAGTAAGAAGTATCGTGTAGCTCAATTAGACCTACTCTCTGTTGCGGTCATACGAAGGTAATACCCTTTACAGATTTTATAAGACAAAGAATATAGAAAAAGGAAAATGGAATTAGGTAAAGTTAAGAGTAGGTTATAATGTTACTCTAGAATTAGAAATATTAAACAATTTTCTTAACGCATTGGTTAAGCTCTCTTCCTTTCATGAAATACTAAATATTTCCGATAATGTGAAAAAAACACTATATACTACTGAAAGTATGAGTGGTTGGTTACAAAAGAAAAAGTACGATTAGGATTAAACCTACTGGCGTGACTAAGACTTGTTCCGTCTACTTAATTATCTTAAATTAGTCAGGCATGATTTTTTGTAGTAATAGTGCATTCTTGAAGTCTGCCGTGAACAACTCATTGTTTTAGGCAACGTTTCACTCCTAGACAAAATACGAAGAGACGAGTGTCATAACTGAAAGTAAATACAGATAGCTCAGAGCGTGTGCAAGAAAAGTAGCTAAATGTACATTGGTATGGTCATTTATAGAAATGGATTCCGACAGAGTTAGGTACGTTGGCATCGTCAGGAAGTCAAAGAATAATGTAGTGAATTAATTAACAACAACAACAATTAGAACAATTAAACCCAATAATATTTACCGTATCTATAGAAACACTTGATAATTTTTAACAAAAACTCTACATATATGCCAACAAAAACGTATCAGTCGCTTTTTCACTTAGACTGTAGTTTTAAACATAACATAACGAAAGATGTGGATTAATTTATGTCTCATGAGATGTTGACTTGAGTCATGTCGTAAGGGCAACTTTATTTTCCCTAAAGCCCGCGTAAAACTCCGTACATTATAATTATAACTTTTATAGTTGTTGCAAAATGTAACAGACACCTGACAGTGACTTGCAAATCTGGTTTCTCTTCTTCTTTATTTGTGCATCAGTCTTCATTATTCAATTTCTGGCATTAATGTTTCAAGAATGTTGAAGTGGCGCGAAACTGGTGCCGCGCAACTTGTCATAGACGCTTCGAACAAACTTGAATGTTGTGCATTGTGTGTCACGTAATTGCAAACCTACGAACAACGAGAACATATAGGGATGTGAAGAAAAGAAACACACAAACACACAAATATATATATCCCATTGTAGCCCATGTGATGCAATAATTGTTCCCTATTCCAAGTATTTTCATTCCTACCTATTTCCATTAATCCTTGTAAGTGTAGCAAAGGTGTGTAATAAATAACATACACTCTATGTGAACCTGCCTCAGTAGCTATAGCCCGAGACACGCGACTCATAACGTCCCCCATAACCTCGACTCGGGAAGTGATTATATCCCTATCCTAGCCCTACCTACAGTCATAACTCTCCCCCACCCTTTGTAGGCGCAAGCGTTTAATCTTAGCCACATCTTTTCTTCGATTGTCTTGACGACAAAATGTAGAGTCTCTAGTTCGCAGTAAATCTTGGTTTTTGCTGACGGAAATCCTCAAAACCCCCTGTATTGTACATACACAGTTCTAATCGACGGATACTAACCGAAACCCCTATGCTGGACATATACCGAACTAACCGACGGATATTAACCGAAACCCCTGTGATGTACATATACTGTACTGACTCATGAAGATTCTCCGAAACCCTTGTGTATGTATATAGACTGTTCTGACCGACGGAGATTCTCCGAAACCCCTGTGCGGGTACATAAACTGTTCAGACCGACAGATATTCTCCGAAACCCCTGTGCGGGTACATAAACTGTTCAGACCGACAGATATTCTCCGGTACCCTTGTGTCTGTATATAGACTGTTCTGACCGACGGAGATTCTCCGAAACCCTTGTGTCTGTATATAGACTGTTCTGACCGACGGAGATTCTCCGAAACCCCTGTGCGGGTACATAAACTGTTCAGACTGACAGATATTCTCCGAAACCCTTGTGTCTGTATATAGACTGTTCTGACCGACGGAGATTCTCCGAAACCCCTGTGTGGGTACATAAACTGTTCAGACTGGCAGATATTCTCCGAAACCCTTGTGTCTGTATATAGACTGTTCTGACCGACGGAGATTCTCCGAAACCCTTGTGTCTGTATATAGACTGTTCTGACCGACGGAGATTCTCCGAAACCCCTGTGCGGGTACATAAACTGTTCAGACTGACAGATATTCTCCGAAACCCTTGTGTCTGTATATAGACTGTTCTGACCGACGGAGATTCTCCGAAACCCCTGTGTGGGTACATAAACTGTTCAGACCGACAGATATTCTCCGAAACCCTTGTGTCTGTATATAGACTGTTCTGACCGACGGAGATTCTCCGAAACCCCTGTGTGGGTACATAAACTGTTCAGACTGGCAGATATTCTCCGAAACCCTTGTGTTTGTATATAGACTGTTCTGACCGACGGAGATTCTCCGAAACCCCTGTGCGGGTACATAAACTGTTCAGACTGGCAGATATTCTCCGAAACCCTTATGTCTGTATATAGACTGTTCTGACCGACGAAGATTCTCCGAAACCCCTGTGCTTGTACGTAAGCTGTTCAGACTGACCGATATTCTCCGAAACCCTTGTGTATGTATATAGACTGTTCTGACCGACGGAGATTCTCCGAAACCCCTGTGCGGGTACATAAACTGTTCAGACTGACAGATATTCTCCGAAACCCTTGTGTCTGTATATAGACTGTTCTGACCGACGGAGATTCTCCGAAACCCCTGTGTGGGTACATAAACTGTTCAGACTGGCAGATATTCTCCGAAACCCTTGTGTCTGTATATAGACTGTTCTGACCGACGGAGATTCTCCGAAAACCTTGTGTCTGTATATAGACTGTTCTGACCGACGGAGATTCTCCGAAACCCCTGTGTGGGTACATAAACTGTTCAGACTGACAGATATTCTCCGAAACCCTTGAGCTCTAACTAGACTCTTCTGATGAAGATTTTCCTAAACCCGTCGCTAACATGATTATTACTATATTAGCTTCAGCGAAAATGTGTAATACGGAACACTCTACTTTAGGAGATATTGACTAAATTTTAATGAATCATAAATACACAAACAAAACAAGATACTAATCACCGACAGGCATCTTTCATGTATTATATGTTTCTATAAGATAACCGGTTTATGTTTAAAAACCTCATAAAATCTATTTTAATAATTTTACATTTTTCAATAATAATTCAATAACAAAATTTATGACACAACTGATGCTTGCAGAGTAATTTAATTTAGAAAGCAAATCCCACAAAGCATTAACATACCGCGATACAGTAACAGAACCGTCGATATATTCGTAATGCTATTCGGGACTATAAATTTAAAAAATATTCCGTAAAAGTTCTCTTGTGCGAAGGCAAATATTTTTATTAGCATAAATATAAAGCCCAACGACCTTGGGTTAAAGTAGCTGCGTAAGGGTTGCTTTAGTCACGATATTCTGGGAATAAAATATTCATATTTATTTACACGAAACTACCCGAAAAAGGGTTTAAAATACTGATCCTCCTTCAAACAACTATTGCAAGAAAGTCGATACATTAAAGTCGTAAAGGATCTGTGAGTATGCATATTATTGCCCATGAAAAATAGGAAAGAATTGTAAATATGAGTTGGATGAAGGTTGAAACCTAGGTCCTCATGATGTTTTAGTGTAGGGAGTGTGGCGTCCGTGAGTCGTATCATGTAGCTGAAATATACCTACTCTCTGTTGGGGTTATAAGTAGGTAATTTTTTTTATATGCCAACGAAGCACATAAACGCTGCTTACGCGTTTAACTTAGGAATATTCAGCTCAATAAAAGGTCGAATCGAATTTCTCTGTACCCTTAATTTATTATGACGCCTGTGGAGTCTCTTACAAAATTTTTGACCCCCAAATGTCGGGATGATTTATTCCTAGCTTTCAAGCTGTTATAAGTTAGATTCTTCTGCCTATAAAATTGTTGTAGGTAGCTTTAAGGTAGGCAGAAAGTCCCGTTAGAGAATATAGGAAATCATGGACATGGAGGGTTCCTACTCCCTTAAGAGTCATGCCGTAAGAGGAACTTTATTGTAACTAAAGCCGGAATAAAACTCCGTACATTATAATATTAACCTATACAGTTGTTGCTAAATCTACAGAGACATGCAAATTTCACACGCTCACTCTTCTTGTTTATTTGTGTTAACGTCTCCATTATTTAATTTCTGGCATTAAAATATCACAAGTAAAGCGTTGAAGTTGGGCGAGACTGTTGCCGCGCAACTTGTAACAAACGCTTCAAACAAGTTAACTTGAAGGTTGTGCATTGTGTGTCGCACAACTGCAAATACGAAGCTGTTTAGACTTCAGTTATTCCTTAACTTTATACACTGGATTTATTTAATTATGTAGCCCTAGTTTATTCCTGGCTTTGCCACTAAACTTAAAACAGTTTTATTGTTGAATCTTTACTAAAATTTAATACTATTTAAATGGGGACAAACAGCAAGCTTTACAATTATATGGAATAAAAGAATATACGGCACTAAAAGAAAAATAGCAAATACAAGTTTGTAAAGAGTATATATATATGTATATATATATATATAAATGTATATATATATATATATATATATATATATATATATATATAAATGTGTATATATATATATATATATATATATATATATATATATATATATATATATATATATATATAAGAAAAATCATAAATAATAAAAAAACAATACAAGAAAATTGAACAGGAGTATTAGAATGAATGCAAAACGAAAAACAGAAATTAGAGTTAAACAAAATTAAATTCTATGGCCACCCTATAAAAATATAGTTTGTCTCACGATGATAAATGTCTCCCTAATCCCAGTAAAAGAGGATGATTATATCCTCTCCATAGTACTATTTCATTCCTCGTTTTTGCTTTCTTATCCCTCTTCATTCCAGAAGGTGTAACAGGAAGGCAATGTTTTACGACTGTAATAATAATGTGTTATATTAAAACTAGTATCGAAATTAACATTCCATTACACTACAAACGTAATAGTAATAAAACTAGAATACTTAATCAAGTCATGTAATTAATGAAAACAATTATAGCCACGGATCGTTTAATTTTTTAAGTAGTAACTAGTATACATAAAGTATGTAATTAATGTAAAGTCATGTAATTAATGAAAACTATATCTAAAATTATATATTTAAATTCAACGAGAAAAATTTATTGAGAATTTCAATAACGAAATTTAAATTAAAACCGCTTTAACTTGGTTAATATCGTTTATTTTATATCCATTAAAGTTACATCATACAACAAGTATTAAAAATATGTAACAACGAAAATCCTATACAATTGTTGTACGACTCTTTTAGATTTATATTTGGGAGCACAAATGTAAATTGAAATTTAAATGATTTAAAAGTAAACTTGCGCTTACTTCTGAAAATATAATAATGGACATGAAATAAAACCAGTTAATATAAATATTTCTCATATTCTATTCAAAGTTGTACATTTTATAAATTTGTGTTAGAAGAATAATTTATGTATTTTAATCAAAACACAAGAAAATCTGAGAACCATTATAAGCTATAAATGAAGATCAAGGATTTTATCCACTGGCAGATCACGGTCGACCCACTACAGGTACCAGGATATGGTAAGTCGGGTGGGATCATATTTTGACCGCGGCAGAACTGTCGCGTTTCGCCTATACAGCGCCCATCATCACTAAGTCAATGTAGAGCGTAAAACGTACATAGCTCACGGTGTCGTAACAGGGGCTGGACGCGAGATTAGCGCCAAGAAGCGAATCATGGCCGCGGCAAGCTAAACAGTAATATTTCTCCTAGTATTATGACAACAACTATGTTTAGGCTTCTACGGGTAACTAAATTTATAAAAACAGTTTATACCAAACGCATATTCCATAGGCGCACCTAGCGGCCGAATACATTACTAAACCCAATCCGGGGGAAGTCATTAGCTGTTATCTAGGTATAGGGATCGAGAGTTCCTCTATTGTTACAGAATATGTAGGTCTACTTTTCTACAGGCTTTTTGGAGGATAGCTATCTTGGAAAATTGACGCCATTATCTTTCCTACATTCTCCTAAGTCCTAGGAGAAAGCTTGTCCATAACGCAATCCTACCTATACTCACAATCCTTCTTTTTCCTTCGCCTTACTGCCCGGTCGCCGTAAAACCCGAAAACATAGCGGATTGATTCTGTAACCGACAATGATTTTTCCAGCAGCTAATATTAATGGCGTTGATATTCTTTTTCGAAGGGTTTAAATACAAAAGTGGCAGAGGATTATGGGACTGCGCGTCAGAAGAACGTTCGCAAGGAACCGCTCAGCTGAAGGTCATGTGTCCGAATTGCGAAAAAAGGAATTACGAGAAAGGAGTGAAGAGCCTGCAGTGAAACTTCGTTTCCACATCTGTTTATAGCCCAGGGTGTCTAACGTTCTATGAACAAAAGGCTGAATGAATGGGTCAACGAAACTACCATAGAAACGTTCAGGAGTACGTGGTGCCGGAGGAGTAAATGATGTAAAAACGGAGACGGTGGTTAAATAAAAGGGACTGTATCCCCTTAAATTAGGTATTTTATATTGTAAAAGAGATTTGAATTTTATATTTTTTGTTTTAAATTATTGTAGTTTTTGTTTAATAATAAATTATTCTATTTTATTAATTAAATTTTAAATTTGTTAATTTTGGCTTACATTGAACACATTAAAAAAATAATGCTAGAAAAGATTTTATAAAAATTAATTATTTAAAAATGCATTTAAAATTACGCCGATTGGAACAGCAGATGGAGTATATTTGTACCAAAAGAGTTATACTAATGGAGTAATTTCTTTATAAGGTAAGGTCCCGAGTTTGATCTCCGGTAGCGTTATAGAATTTCTAGGGTCACATTGGGGCTGTACAAATGACTTATCTGCGGAAATGGCTACTTAGGATGACAGTTTTTGTGGTTGAAGGCCAGTGAGCTTCAAATTTCTTACTTTGAACCTTTCTTAAATAATATTTTACCATAACAATCTTAAAAACCAATTTCATCGAGTGAAAAAAATGTTTTAAATATTATTCAACTATTATATATATATTGCTATATTGTAGGTAAGCCTACAACTATCCTTCTTCAATGCGTTCCTTCTCTGGGTGTGGGAACATTCACGACAAATTGACATGTTCCATATTATAAATGTCATTACCTCCAAATCCACAAATCGAGGGTAACACTGTCGCTCGTACATCTGCTCGTACTGTATGCAGACAAGCAAGCTGTCATTGTGATTTTTAGGTTAGCTATTTGTGTGACAGATGCAATATCATCAATCCACAATAATCGTCACGCGAATTGCTTCCTTACAATAGCGTAATAATGGACGCACCAACATTTACCACTGGAGTAGTTAATAACACAAAGCATCGAACTATTAATCACTCTGGCCGTAACTAAGTACGGATGCAGTTACATGTGCGACGCTCAACTCTCAAATATCTGGTTATTAATTAATTTATAGCCGTCGCTATAACTATTTAACTGTATATAGGCCTCTAGTTTGTGTAAAAGCAGAGACACTATAGCAGAGATACGGTACATAGTTAGTGAGTGAGGGGTGATTCTATTGCTTTTAAAAAGTCAATTGTTTTTTTAACGTTGGTAAATCGTTCTGCTAAAAAAGGAATTGTTATTTCTTAATATATTATGCTACCTAAATAATTTTACTATATTTTAATTTTCTTTCGATTGTGCGATCCAAGCATACAAAATAAAAACTACAGTGATGAGTTACTTAAGGTTTTGTCGAGCTATTAGGTGGTTCCAGCTATAACGTGGATCAAAACATATTTTGTTTAACTTTGAATTTAAGTAGTTTGTATAGTTTTAATGTTATATTTTTAATCTAATCTATTGCATTGTTCATATATATATATATATATATATATATATATATATATATATATATATATATATATATAAATATATATAAGATATTGTTATATCTTGTTCATGTTGTTTTAATATATATATATATGTATATATATATATATATATATATATATATATATATATATATATCGCAATATGTATTCTTGTGTATTAATAAAGAACTAAGTCAAAATACAAATACAAGAATTATAATTCTTGTATTTGTATTTTGACTTAATTCTTATATATATATACATATCTTCACTTACGAGCATCCTATTTTGAACGTATATTACTGTATGTTATACAGTATACAGTCCTAACACAAAAGAGCATCATTGTGTATTAAATACTCAATCTCCGTGTACACTAGGAACTTTTACAAAGTCTATATTATAACTACCAACATATCTAGGTTAAAATACCTCCTTCCAAAAACTTGTACTAAGTCTATATTATAACTACCAACATATCTAGGTTAAAATACCTCCTTCCAAAAAACTTGTACAAAGTCTATATTATAACTACCAACATATCTAGGTTAAAATACCTCCTTCCGAAAACTTGTACAAAGTCTATATTATAACTACCAACATATCTAGGTTAAAATACCTCCTTCCAAAAACTTGTACAAAGTCTATATTATAACTACCAACATATCTAGGTTAAAATACCTCCTTCCGAAAACTTGTACAAAGTCTATATTATAACTACCAACATATCTAGGTTAAAATACCTCCTTCCGAAAACTTGTACAAAGTCTATATTATAACTACCAACATATCTAGGTTAAAAACCTCCTTCCAAAAACTTGTACAAAGTCTATATTATAACTACCAACATATCTAGGTTAAAATACCTCCTTCCAAAAACTTGTACAAAGTCTATATTATAACTACCAACATATCTAGGTTAAAATACCTCCTTCCGAAAACTTGTACAAAGTCTATATTATAACTACCAACATATCTAGGTTAAAATACCTCCTTCCGAAAACTTGTACAAAGTCTATATTATAACTACCAACATATCTAGGTTAAAATACCTCCTTCCAAAAAACTTGTACAAAGTCTATATTATAACTACCAACATATCTAGGTTAAAATACCTCCTTCCAAAAACTTGTACAAAGTCTATATTATAACTACCAACATATCTAGGTTAAAATACCTCCTTCCGAAAACTTGTACAAAGTCTATATTATAACTACCAACATATCTAGGTTAAAATACCTCCTTCCGAAAACTTGTACAAAGTCTATATTATAACTACCAACATATCTAGGTTAAAAACCTCCTTCCAAAAACTTGTACAAAGTCTATATTATAACTACCAACATATCTAGGTTAAAATACCTCCTTCCAAAAACTTGTACAAAGTCTATATTATAACTACCAACATATCTAGGTTAAAATACCTCCTTCCGAAAACTTGTACAAAGTCTATATTATAACTACCAACATATCTAGGTTAAAATACCTCCTTCCGAAAACTTGTACAAAGTTTATATTATAACTACCAACATATCTAGGTTAAAATACCTCCTTCCGAAAACTTGTACAAAGTCTATATTATAACTAAAAACATATCTAGGTTAAAATACCTCCTTCCAAAAAACTTGTACAAAGTCTATATTATAACTACCAACATATCTAGGTTAAAATACCTCCTTCCGAAAACTTGTACAAAGTTTATGTTATAACTACCAACATATCTAGGTTAAAATACCTCCTTCCGAAAACTTGTACAAAGTCTATATTATAACTACCAACATATCTAGGTTAAAATACCTCCTTCCGAAAACTTGTACAAAGTTTATGTTATAACTACCAACATATCTAGGTTAAAATACCTCCTTCCGAAAACTTGTACAAAGTCTATATTATAACTACCAACATATCTAGGTTAAAATACCTCCTTCCAAAAAACTTGTACAAAGTCTATATTATAACTACCAACATATCTAGGTTAAAATACCTCCTTCCGAAAACTTGTACAAAGTTTATGTTATAACTACCAACATATCTAGGTTAAAATACCTCCTTCCGAAAACTTGTACAAAGTCTATATTATAACTACCAACATATCTAGGTTAAAATACCTCCTTCCAAAAAACTTGTACAAAGTCTATATTATAACTACCAACATATCTAGGTTAAAATACCTCCTTCCAAAAACTTGTACAAAGTCTATATTATAACTACCAACATATCTAGGTTAAAATACCTCCTTCCGAAAACTTGTACAAAGTCTATATTATAACTACCAACATATCTAGGTTAAAATACCTCCTTCCAAAAACTTGTACAAAGTCTATATTATAACTACCAACATATCTAGGTTAAAATACCTCCTTCCAAAAACTTGTACAAAGTCTATATTATAACTACCACCATATCTAGGTTAAAATACTTGCTTTCGAAAACAGCCCCAGTTTTATAGTTGATAATCTTCCCCATAAACGCAATAATTTCAGTGCTCAGTTATCTTCGCGGTCTCCCCGCAACCCGATTATTTCAATGTTACCTCTATCCGTTTGTTTCTATATTTTCTTAAATTACTTACTTGGAATGAAGCCTTGCCTTTTTAAGGAACATTTTAGAGAACAACTCCTTCCAGAAAGGATTCTGCATTTCGTACATTCCTGAGGACCAACACTTATAATAGTCTCTTGGTGAAATAATTTATTCATATCAAACTTTAATGGAAGGGAGCGCAGTCTGAAACTATTAAACGAATTTTAAATTCTTATAACAGAGCGCAATCGTCCGATCAGCGTATATGATGGAACACATTAAGTAAAATGTATTTGTAAAAATTCCAAGTGTTTCTATAGATACGCTGAACACGTCGGTTTGAATGCCATAGTTATTGATTGTTAGTTTTGCTATTGTTTCTAAATTATTTTATATATTTTATTACTCTTTGAATGTTGTGTATAAAAGGGAACATTTGGGTGTTTGTAGGACCTACTTTCGAGTTATATAATATCCGTTATAGTCTGTCATTCCAATCGCCAAACAGAAGAAATATATAACCAACGTTTCTCGCCCTTTATTTACTTCAGAATCAATTTCATGACATGCGGTGTCATACCCATCATTAGCTTTCGTCCTATGGAATGAGGTATCTAATGAATTATTTCTTTGGAATCCATCCTATGCAATTAGGTTTCTAAACCATCATTAGCTTTGGAATCAATCCTATAGAATGAGGTGTCTAATGAATTATTTCTTTGGAATCCATCCTATGCAATTAGGTGTCTAAACCATCATTAGCTTTGGAATCAATCCTATGGAATGAGGTGTCTAATGAATTATTTCTTTGGAGTCCGCCCAATGCAATTAGGTGTCTAAACCATCATTAGCTTTGGAATCAATCCTATGGAATGAGGTGTCTAATGAATTATTTCTTTGGAATCCATCCTACGCAATTAGGTGTCTAAACATCCTATGGAATGAGGTGTCTAATGAATTATTTCTTTGGAATCCATCCTACGCAATTAGGTGTCTAAACCATCATTAGCTTTGGAATCAATCCTATGGAATGAGGTGTCTAATGAATTATTTCTTTGGAATCCGCACTATGCAATTAGGTGTCTAACCCATTATTAGCTTTGGAATCAATCCTATGGAATGAGGTGTCTAATGAATTATTTCTTTGGAATCCATCCTACGCAATTAGGTGTCTAAACCATCATTAGCTTTGGAATCAATCCTATGGAATGAGGTGTCTAATGAATTATTTCTTTGGAATCCATCCTACGCAATTAGGTGTCTAAACCATCATTAGCTTTGGAATCAATCCTATGGAATGAGGTGTCTAATGAATTATTTCTTTGGAATCCGCACTATGCAATTAGGTGTCTAACCCATTATTAGCTTTGGAATCAATCCTATGGAATGAGGTGTCTAATGAATTATTTCTTTGGAATCCATCCTACACAATTAGGTGTCTAAACCATCATTAGCTTTGGAATCAATCCTATGGAATGAGGTGTCTAATGAATTATTTCTTTGGAATCCATCCTATGCAATTAGGTGTCTAAACCATCATTAGCTTTGGAATCAATCCTATGGAATGAGGTGTCTAATGAATTATTTCTTTGGAATCCGCACTATGCAATTAGGTGTCTAACCCATTATTAGCTTTGGAATCAATCCTATGGAATGAGGTGTCTAATGAATTATTTCTTTGGAATCCATCCTACACAATTAGGTGTCTAAACCATCATTAGCTTTGGAATCAATCCTATGGAATGAGGTGTCTAATGAATTATTTCTTTGGAATCCATCCTATGCAATTAGGTGTCTAAACCATCATTAGCTTTGGAATCAATCCTATGGAATGAGGTGTCTAATGAATTATTTCTTTGGAGTCCGCCCAATGCAATTAGGTGTCTAAACCATCATTAGCTTTGGAATCAATCCTATGGAATGAGGTGTCTAATGAATTATTCCTTTGGAATCCATCCTACGCAATTAGGTGTCTAAACCATCATTAGCTTTGGAATCAATCCTATGGAATGAGGTGTCTAATGAATTATTTCTTTGGAATCCATCCTACGCAATTAGGTGTCTAAACCATCATTAGCTTTGGAATCAATCCTATGGAATGAGGTGTCTAATGAATTATTTCTTTGGAATCCATCCTATGCAATTAGGTGTCTAAACCATCATTAGCTTTGGAATCAATCCTATGGAATGAGGTGTCTAATGAATTATTTCTTTGGAGTCCGCCCAATGCAATTAGGTGTCTAAACCATCATTAGCTTTGGAATCAATCCTATGGAATGAGGTGTCTAATGAAGTATTTCTTTGGAATCCATCCTACGCAATTAGGTGTCTAAACCATCATTAGCTTTGGAATCAATCCTATGGAATGAGGTGTCTAATGAATTATTTCTTTGGAATCCATCCTATGCAATTAGGTGTCTAAACCATCATTAGCTTTGGAATCAATCCTATGGAATGAGGTGTCTAATGAATTATTTCTTTGGAATCCATCCTATGCAATTAGGTGTCTAAACCATCATTAGCTTTGGAATCAATCCTATGGAATGAGGTGTCTAATGAATTATTTCTTTGGAATCAGCACTATGCAATTAGGTGTCTAAACCATCATTAGCTTTGGAATCAATCCTATGGAATGAGGTGTCTAATGAATTATTTCTTTGGAATCAGCACTATGCAATTAGGTGTCTAAACCATCATTAGCTTTGGAATCAATCCTATGGAATGAGGTGTCTAATGAATTATTTCTTTGGAATCCGCACTATGCAATTAGGTGTCTAACCCATTATTAGCTTTGGAATCAATCCTATGGAATGAGGTGTCTGATGAATTATTTCTTTGGAATCCATCCTATGCAATTAGGTGTCTAAACCATCATTAGCTTTGAAATCAATCCTATGGAATGAGGTGTCTAATGAATTATTTCTTTGGAATCCGCACTATGCAATTAGGTGTCTAACCCATTATTAGCTTTGGAATCAATCCTATGGAATGAGGCGTCTCACTCATTATTGGCTCTGCACTCCATCCTATTAATGCATGGTGGAGGCACCTGCAGGAGGTGTCTTACCATTAATTGCGTTGTAATTTGACTTGTCAAAGGAGATGTCTGATCAAATATTTGATTTGTAATTCATCATATGCAAGACGTTGTTGTAATTCAATATTTTAGTTTTTCCAATCCATCCTATCCAAGGAAGAGTCTAACTATTTTTCTTTTTGGAATCAATCCTATTTAAGGAGGTGTCTAAACAATATTTGGTTTGCAATTAATCCTATCCTAGGAGGTATCTAAACATTGTTTGGTTTGCAATTCATGCTATCCAAGGAGGTGTATAACCATTATTTGCTTTGCAATCCATTTCATCCAAGGAGGGGTCACACTCATTATTTTCTTTGAAATCCATTCTCTGTAAATATCCACATCCATGTACAGTTGGCTACGTTTCTTACACACGTTTTAATCTGAATTTATATATAAATGCTTTCTGCTGGTATTTAATATCTGGTTTTGTTAGTATATTTCTGCTTCGTTTATGTAAATGGGGTTGAGTGGGGTATCTAGAGTAGATCCTCTCTTTATTAAGGTCATAAAATTGTGTCTCCTTCCACTACATTCTAACAAAATGAATAGAGAAAGGTAGATGGAATTAGGGGAGGAGCTGAGGGGAGGAAGTACGATCCTCTGGTAATGTGAAAGTGAGTCATCGCTACCTGAAGTAGTCTGTCCGCTACTAGAACGTTTATATAGAGGAAAGCTGGTTGTGGCGTAAGCACGAGTCATCATTTATTGCTATTTTGTTGCGTTTTATCTCTATTTGTAAACAGCAGCGGAGTTACCATTTTGTTTAGCATCCTGTATTCTAGATCTATGCGTAACTCCTAGATGGCATAGAGATATGTAGGATTATTACAGGTGAAATCAAAGAGTCAAGAAAAGAAAGTTAGAAGAACAGTTTTGGAACAATTTTGAACATTGTTTTAAACCATTTTAAAACATAAATAATGATGATTTCATGAATTCATTTGATGGCATCATAATTTAAGATCTTTTTAGGCATATGAGTGTTTCTTTGTTGCGAAAATATTGTTTCAGTGATCAACAGTAATACAGTAAAAAGCATTGAAACACTAATCACTTGTTTATACATGATTTTGGTTCATTGATAGATTTAGGTTAGGATGAATTCGCAGCGTCCTTACTACCATTTGTGATGGGCGTTGTGACGTAATACAAAGGTTTATAAAATCGCCATTCAGTTGCGTTTGAATGCACAGTATTATCCCAAAATCTCTACACGGTGTAAACAAATACCTTTACACGTCTGATAGAGCAAATTGCCCAGTGATTAGTGTGCAGGCTTTGCCGTAAGCTTCATGAAGCTTTCAATGAGTGGTAAAGCAATGTTCCCTTTACAAAAGGGACTTACCACATCAAGGTTGTATTGACATAACTGCAGTGCCCCTTTATGTAAAGCCCTTACCACATCAATATTGTGTAACACAACTATTCAATACAAGAGAGCCCCGATATGTTGCTCCCATTGATTTTATCCCCACATTTTAAACCTAATGCCAGGCTTGCACGAGTATCTGAGTTGTGGTTGTCATTACGTTTTTATTTTTACGTAATGTTCACATAAAATGACTGACCTTCCTAACTTAGAATTCTACAAGCCTTGTATGATAATCGTTGATTTACAATGTGACTTCAGTGTCAATATGGTATTTTCTTAGGAGCTTAGGTACTCATTGGAACTTAAATGGATTATTGCTCTGTTTAGATATCTTGGGGCAATGTCTGTTCCTTTAATTAAAAAAACACAAATTCATTTGCAAATTTTCTTTATTTTTACACTTATGAAGCGACCTACTAGGGCTTGACAAGGATACTTAAAAACTATTTCTATTTATAGCTAGCTACATTTAATTTTTTGTTATAAAAGAACAAATGTGACCCAGCGTCTGTCCGTTAGCTCGCTTCTTTTGTCTCCAGGATGGGAGTTTCGTACTAAATATTTTCAAACATCTTTTAATTCATTTGCCCATATCACATTTGATATTTTTACCAAACGTGTCTGAATGTAGTGGCCTCTGGGACTTTAGCCATTAAGACAATTGTGGAGCGCATGGTCATAAATATAACTTCAAACAATAAACACAAAATATTGTATAAGTCAGTTCATTACAATAAATAACATTCAATCAAGAACATTTATCACATTTTTCTCGATCAACTTTTATAAGTTCAGCTATTATTATGTTATTAAAATACCAAATTAAATTAAGTTTAGCTAATGATAACACGCCATTCATTGACTTTCAGGCGGTACGAAGTTCGCCGGGTGAACTAGTACTCAAATATTTGTATAATATTTCTACTCAAATTATAGTTTATATGTTGTATTACTGATGATGCCATTGTCTTGTAAACGCTTTCAGAAATACATTATGGATTGTTATTTGTGTTCGCTGTTAGTTATTTAGGAATATTTTACTTTATTATAAATACATTGTTACATAATATTTTATTAGGAAGACATCATGTATTGTACATCCACAGTAGCTAGTTTTTCTGGCATAACTAGTTTGTGACGTGTGTGATTTTACGATTTATTTTACAAACAAATTAATACAATTTTTTTAACTTGTGTGCAAAAGAAAAACTAATAAATAATTTACATCAATTCACAATAAATAATTTTTCCACTCACTATTAGATGACTGATGATAAATTATTATTTATCACTGGCTATAACTGAACATATTTTATTTATAGTTTATAATGATGACTGTTTATAATGATGACATTGAAACGCGTATAAAAAAATATTGATAATGCGTTTTTCGCCGTTATCCTGACTCTTACTATCCGAACGTTTAATTAGTTTTCACTTTATCAGATGCAAGCTGCATCACTAACTGTAAAGATATCGCGAATACAAATAATTCCTGGAGCGTGTCATTCGATGTGGATGATTTGGAAATAAATAAAAGTTTACTACGCATTCCCTCCATCATGACATAACGAAGGGAAATGGACTTTTAGGACAAAAGTTAGTTTGTTAATTGATAGATTGGTCTAATGTCTCTGTTGTTTGTGCACTGTGTATTTCTGGTTTACACCTTGCGAAATTTGTGCTTAGTTTACACTACGATAACTCAGGATGAATAAGTTCATATTACCCATATTATCAAGGAATATACAAATCATAAATTGTAAAATTATTTTTTTAAATAAACAATTGGATCCCTATAATCAGTTCTAAAAGCATTTTAGTATTGCTAGATAATGGTACATGATAAAATCATAATTGGCATTAAAATGTGTACAAAGTGTCAATCTTTGAATCAATTGGTAATTCCGTTTAATCTGCGAAATGTTTTAATAATTAGGTGGACTCTTTACAATTTAAAACATTTTGCCCTGCCAAACCTAAACACATTCACGTCACATTGAATGCTACAGTTTATAGATGCACGTCATTAGGAATGCAGTGTAGGGATGAATATGTCAACAGCATACTTCGGACGATTTCGTATTGTTCGTAGTGGGTGTGTTAATGCACACCTAATCTGTAATTTCTGTGACGTCACTGAAGTTTGCAACATTAATCCCAAGGTAACTGTTGTAACAGAAATGTGTGCAATGAGAGGAAACATTGAGGCCCAACTGAATTCCCATTCCAGATACCATTGTGGAAGGTACAGCGAATGTAATCGCATCAGTTTAACGGACATGTAGTAATTTCCAATCAGATTACCGATTGTTGAGGGCATTAAATTCACCACGGACAAGGATAATATGGCGTGAATACAATGAGGTGTTTCTAATGGATTCTTCGTTTAGGTACGTAGAAATGCTTCTGTTAAATACCTTGGTCCATCTTAACGTAGGCCTATCTCAAATTTTAAAATAGGATTGAATTATAAACACTCTAGCAGTCATCCAAAGGTTCATGAAGGGATGATTTAGGGGTGAAAACGAACAGCAAATTACAGAGCACAATAAACGTTTGTGTTGTTCATTAAACACAGCCATTTAGAAACCACTTTGGGTAGATATGAACAATTGGGCAGATGACAATCCAAACCGACGCAAGTTACGTATTAGATAGTCTCCTTTCCTACGGGATCTTCTACTAATGCAAAATTTTCCCTAAATCATCAATTAAATAATCCTATAGTGTCCCTCATAACATGATCTAGGTAGTCTAGCTTTCTTTTTAATCTCCATTTATTTTTGTCTTCCTCCTTATCCAACCAAAGCATTACGTCCTTTTGGGTCCTTGATTTCATAGAACACGACTATATTCCCACATTTCAAGGGCCTTAACTTGAGCATTAAAGTCTTTGTAATTGTAAAAGCTGCCATCACGTAAAATATAATATGATAGGTTAAAATGTTGCATATAATTATAAGCACATCATCCCTTAACTTCGTAATTTTTCCTCTCAAAAATAAAATAAAATACATTTTTACATACATTTTTCTATTTAGCCTTATATTCTATTTAGTTTAAAATTCCACCGATCTCCATTCCCCACACGTATCTCGTCACAAGCCAATGTCTTGGCTGTATGGAATATCTTATTCCTTGTGTTGCATATTGTGTTATCAGGTGTGTGATAATGGGTCAACATCTGTTCCTGACTGGCTTTACAATGACGCAATATGTTTCTAATATAATTTTGTATTTTCAATAATATTATTACAATTTTTTTATTATAAAATTCTTTGAGAAAGTTTGAAATTTGAACTTATTTGAGTCATTTTATCGCAACGTAAAATAAACATAGAACTGTGTATCAAACTGAGACGCACAATCCTCACAGGACAATTAGACCGATCAGCTGTTTCTTCTAATAAAAATCCTGAAAGCAAAGAATAAGAGACAGTGGGAGAGCAAGAGAGAGCTATCGGACAAAGGAAACCAGGATATTAATATAAAGTATAAAGAATTAATAACCCACATAACCTTGTAAAGCATAAGAAGTCAAGAGAAAAGTAGAGAGATGTGGAAGTATTGAAATAAACCGTGCTTAGAAAACAATGATACATTTAATAGGTACTACAATATATTGACGCTAAACAAACAATATGTTATTGTACCTAATAGTTATACCTATATTATTTCTAATGAACCGTTTAGGTGAAAAATTTTATTCTTACTTTGTCTTGGAATTTATAAGCTAAGTAACTGTATTACTTTTGGAAATCAATAAAAGTAGTCCAACGAATGTTACTGTATAAAGACGCAATGAAGTGTAGCAAAGTTTTGTTGAAACGATTCTTTTGGCTTTATAGCTTCGGAAAAGAAAGTACTTGAAGAAGTCATTTTAAAGAGTGAAACAAGTTGAATCAAACTAAAAGCAGAAATATTCAAAGTTAGAACCAAGCAGTTTGCTCTTATATGCAGCTTACACAGTCAATACGTACATATATTATTCTTAATATTTGATGCTTTAAATATTATTATAACGTTTAATTGTTATTGGAAAAAAAATATAACAAAGAAATATACAAAATTCTGTTTGTGTAGTTACAAAAATTATTGTTGGTAAATAGGTAGTTGGCCTACGTCTAGTTATACCGGGCTGGGTTAGACTAAGTCGGGACCAATGTGAATTGGTCGAATGCCACACTAACTCTATGTTTCTGTAGTTGCGCTTCCTAACTAGCCTGGACTAATGCGTTACAAAATCCCGGAAAACGAGGGAAAGTAATAGAAGAAAAAACTACTTTATCAGAATGAAATGAAAGCACATGGATTTAATGATAAATATAAGGGGGGGGTGTACACCATTCCTCGTCCACATTCGAATTGAGGGATTTTTTGCTTTACGTGCACGATTACTTCAGGTCTATGCGGAGCCATATTTTTCCCTGTTTTAAGAAGTCGGTGTTTCCTTTCCTTTGCGTCATTAGATTTATCTGTAGTTGCTTTTTTAAAATGGGCTGGGATGAGGAAACAACTCTTTACAGGGAGACAACTCTTTAGAGAGACACAACTGTTTAAGGAGGGACAAATCTTTTCGGGTAGACAACTCTTTACGTGGAGATAACTCTCTACGGGGAGACAACTCTTTACGTAGAGACAACTCTCTACGGGGAGACAACTCTTTACGTAGAGACAACTCTCTACGGGGAGACAACTCTTTACGTAGAGACAACTCTCTACGGGGAGACAACTCTTTACGTAAAGACAACTCTCTACGGGGAGACAACTCTTTACGTAGAGACAACTCTCTACGGGGAGACAACTCTTTACGTAGAGACAACTCTCTACGGGGAGACAACTCTTTACGTAAAGACAACTCTCTACGGGGAGACAACTCTTTACGTAGAGACAACTCTCTACGGGGAGACAACTCTTTACGTAAAGACAACTCTCTACGGGGAGACAACTTTTTACGTACAGACAACTCTCTACGGGGAGACAACTCTTTACGTATAGACAACTCTCTACGGGGAGACAACTCTTTACGTAGAGACCACTCTCTACGGGGAGACAACTCTTTACGTAGAGACAACTCTCTACGGGGAGACAACTCTTTACGTAGAGACAACTCTCTACGGGGAGACAACTCTTTACGTAAAGACAACTCTCTACGGGGAGACAACTCTTTACGTAGAGACAACTCTCTACGGGGAGACAACTCTTTACGTAAAGACAACTCTCTACGGGGAGACAACTCTTTACGTAAAGACAACTCTCTACGGGGAGACAACTCTTTACGTAGAGACAACTCTCTACGGGGAGACAACTCTTTACGTAGAGACAACTCTCTACGGGGAGACAACTCTTTACGTAAAGACAACTCTCTACGGGGAGACAACTCTTTACGTAGAGACAACTCTCTACGGGGAGACAACTCTTTACGTAGAGACAACTCTCTACGGGGAGACAACTCTTTACGTAAAGACAACTCTCTACGGGGAGACAACTCTTTACGTAGAGACAACTCTCTACGGGGAGACAACTCTTTACGTAAATACAACTCTCTACGGGGAGACAACTCTTTACGTAAAGAATACTCTCTACGG
Organism: Prosapia bicincta; assembly: GCA_036971475.1. Taxonomy (NCBI): domain Eukaryota; kingdom Metazoa; phylum Arthropoda; class Insecta; order Hemiptera; family Cercopidae; genus Prosapia; species Prosapia bicincta. The sequence goes on from JBAIZL010000002.1 coordinate 45,019,731, forward strand.
GGAGACAACTCTTTACGTAGAGACAACTCTCTACGGGGAGACAACTCTCTACGGGGAGACAACTCTTTACGTAAAGACAACTCTCTACGGGGAGACAACTCTTTACGTAAAGACAACTCTCTACGGGGAGACAACTCTTTACGTAAAGACAACTCTCTACGGGGAGACAACTCTTTACGTAGAGACAACTCTCTACGGGGAGACAACTCTTTACGTAGAGACAACTCTCTACGGGGAGACAACTCTTTACGTAGAGACAACTCTCTAAGGGGAGACAACTCTTTACGTAGAGACAACTCTCTACGGGGAGACAACTCTTTACGTAGAGACAACTCTCTACGGGGAGACAACTCTTTACGTAGAGACAACTGCTTACGGGAAGACCATTCTATAAGGGGAGCAATTCTTTACGTAGAGACAACTCTCTACGGGGAGACAACTCTTTACGTAAAGACAACTCTCTACGGGGAGACAATTCTTTACGTAGAGACAACTCTCTACGGGGAGACAACTCTTTACGTAGAGACAACTGCTTACGGGAAGACCATTCTATAAGGGAAGCAATTCTTTACGTAGAGACAACTCTCTACGGGGAGACAAAACTGTTTAAGGAGGGACAAATTTTGTAGGGAGGACAACTCTTTACGTAGAGACAACTCTCTACGGGGAGACAACTCTTTACGTAGAGACAACTCTCTACGGGGAGACAACTCTTTACGTAGAGACAACTCTCTACGGGGAGACAACTCTTTACGTAAAGACAACTCTCTACGGGGAGACAACTCTTTACGGAGAGACAACTCTCTACGGGGAGACAACTCTTTACGTAGAGACAACTCTCTACGGGGAGACAACTCTTTACGTAGAGACAACTGCTTACGGGAAGACCATTCTATAAGGGGAGCAATTCTTTACGTAGAGACAACTCTCTACGGGGAGACAAAACTGTTTAAGGAGGGACAAATTTTGTAGGGAGGACAACTCTTTACCGGAATACATCTCTTTAAAGAGACACAATTGTTTAAGTAGACACTACTCTTTTCTGGGGAGACAAGACTTTACGATAGAAAAGTTTCTACGGGGAGACAACTGTACTCTTTATATCGGGGAGACAACTCTTTACGGAGATACAACTCTCTACGATCAGACAACTCTTAATCTATTGGGAGACAACAGTTTACGAGAAGACGATGGTTTATGGGGAGAATTCTTCACAGGGAGGCACTTGTTTACGTCCCCGATAACTACTTTCGGGGAGAAAATCCTTTACAGGGGTAAACATTGTACTGGTACACAACATTTTACAGGAAGGCAACTCTTTACGGAGACACAAGTGTTTATGGTAAGAAAACCGTTTAACACCAACCATCCTGGGAATATGTTAAACAATCCCTCTAAATTTCATTAACTTCTGTATAGTGGTTTACGCGTTCATAAGACATATACATACACACACATATATACACACATCGGTTTTGGGACCATCATAAGAATCTGTGTCAGAGACCTGTAAATAAATCTACACCAAACGTCACACGAACCATGTTGGGAATATGGTAAACAATCCACTCAAATTTGATTAACTTCTGTATAGCGGTTTACGCGTTCATAAGACATATTTATACACACACATATATACACACATCAATTTTGGGACCATCATAAGCCTCTGGGGCGGAGACCTGTGGATAAATCTACACCAAACGTCACACGAACCATGTTGGAAACAATCCGTTTAAATTTCAATACCTTCTGATCAGCGATTTAAGCGCCCATAAGATAAATACACACACATACACACACACACACACATACATACATACATTAATTTTTATACAGAGAGATAACAAGGTAAATAGTAAAAAAAATAATGTTTTAAGATAGATACTGTTTTACGAAGTGTTGTGAACCGGTCGCTCTCGGTAGATATTGGGATTATATTAAACAATCTCGCAACATTATATTAATTTCTTAGTTGTTTTCATTCAGTAATTCTGGAATATTACTATCGTACAGTAATTAACTGGAAAAAAGACGGCTATAAAAATTTAGGAGCTGATTGAAAATGTTAACAGTGTCCAGAGCTATATGATCATACGCAAGAACCGTATAGGAACGCAGTTTACGAAGCCAATGTTTGAGAAAAAAAACTAAATGTGGAATTTAGTTGGCATTTGTCGAATCTTGACTCGTCGTCCAACAGATGAGGTAAAAGTGTAACATACTCTCTTTCTTCGTGTCTCGTCGTGCTCCACTGCTCTCTATGAACAATTTCTGATAATTTCGATCCTCTTCATCCAAACAGATAATTATAATAAATAGCTAAATTACGGTTGCAGAAACGTTTCATCATCAGCCCACTTTAGTCTACCTTCCGTGACCGAGACTGGCGATGGCGAGATGGACTATTGTAAAATCGGAAAGGGAGCCGGAACAGGGAGCCGGAACAGGGAGCTCATACCTTTCCGATTCCACACCGATCTGATTTTTTTAGCAACATAGGACCGGATTTGTATCGGAAGGCTGTGTGACAGGTGTGTCTCCGGCTGAACTGAAAGGAGTTGCAATGATGCGTGAATGGTGATCTGAACAAGTAACACGATGCTTAGTTTACAGCTGACCTCTGCAAAGTATTTACTTCTAATAAGAAACTCACATTTAAAGAATGTTATTGAAAACTGACTGGACACCGTTTACATAACTAGTGAGCAAATATGAATTTAGGATTAATCCTTCGGGATTACCTAAGTCAAGAAGTTATTCTTATCTCATTTTTAAAGACATTATCCATCTACGAGCTCGTATAAGAGCTCTAACATCTATGTCATAACTCTAGATACCTAATAAACTATGAATTAAAACTGCTAACTATCTAATTCCTAAACTATTGGCAATTCGTATGTTTAGATTATGCTGACGTCACTAGTGTTACGACTGGATTGTACTTGCAGCTGGCTTTATAAAATAATGTGAAAGCACAACGGATTCCTACGTATCCTAGACAGAAGCATTAAAATTCCTGCTGTGAAGGTTTTGACGTGAGGGAACATCCTTCCTTATTTGTAACTCCTGCTACGAGTGTCTACTGGTAGTGATTCATTTGATGATAAATCTTCATATCTATATGTGTATATATATATTTGTGTTTGTGTAAAACGTTATTATGATTATATTATATTATAATAAATAATATATATATTTAATATAATAATATGTCTACCAATTTCTAAAAAACATAGATATCCCAATATTTCAGCCCTACTCTGAATGTACTATTGGGTTACATTATAGGACAGAAAGTTAATTCTTCGATTCAATATATTTGAGGAAAGAATTTAATGCCGTACATTTTAATATGTAAAATTAAACCAAACCCTTTACACTAGTTTCAAAATGAAACATAATTTCATTACAAAAATGTCCATAAATAATAAAGGCTGTCGATCGTAAATAAAGCAAAGCCAGTTCCAGTGGAATGCCACCAGGGCGGCGTTTTACCTGGGAATATGCGGAGCTTAGACGCTGCCGCCAAGTTTAGTTTAATTTAAACAATATTTCTAAAATGAGAGTTCGCGATCAGAGTGAAACAAAAATAAAGGTATTTCTCATTCCGTGTCTGATATTTTGACACACATAATTTAATTTTGTGGCTCAAGGCTTGTCACATTTAGGTTACAGGGTCTGTGCAAAATATTTTTAAAACTATGCGTTTAAGTGGCAAAATGTTAAAGGTATTTGATTGAAAAAAAGTTTGCTTATAGATTATCCAAGGGAGAGAAAAGGCACATTCGAATAATATATTTTGTTTTGAGTATTGAGTGATCATCTGGAAGTCTTTGTCGTCTACAAAGCGTTAACGAACTCCTAGAACCTTTTCACCTTTGAGAAGAAAAATACAATTTTAATCTATATACTACAGTATACGTTTGCTAAGTATAGCCTTCTCTCTAAGCATTCTTTTACTTTTTGCCTCAATGTCAGTCATATTTATCCTAACACCGCCAGCTAAAATTTTTTTCTCTTTATACTTTCTATGTACAAAGTTGAGAAATCAACTTTCAAAAGTCGTCGGAAGTCATAAAAAAAACGTCACAGCCTTTGGCTTATCGACTGATAAAATACATTAAAATAGTTTTGTAAAAATGTAAACTGAATGGTGTTTGCTCAGAGCTCAGGATAGACAAAAATGAAGAGATCTTAATGTCGTTGCTATTAAATCTATTTCGAAACAGATTTACTTGAAATTTATTTGTGTCTGATATAACGTAACAAAAAATACACATGTAAAAGATAATGATTTTAGTAAAATTACTAAAAAAAACTAAAATGTTTGAATTATCCAACAATAACATGTTGCTATAATATTACCTACTTGTGAACGTGTAAATTATGTTTGATACATGATTATCTCTTGATTAATCTAATTGCTTTCTGTTGTTAGTAGAAATGCCACAGATCATATTATAGAGCACTTCATAACCTAATGCAAAACTAATTGCTAAACTCCAAAGACGTTTGTACAATTATGCAGCTTAGCGTAACTATGTGAGCTTGCTTGGGGGAAGCCCACGTCCTTGACGTTTTATGGGAGTTTGTTTTCTTACTTTGTAATATTTTGGTGAGTATTATTTCTATATAAGATAATTGTTATATCTATCTTTGTTTCATTATTCATTAGACTATGTACATTTTTATTTATACATTCGATTCCTCCTGTTACGTGAGAGTGAGTTTTTCTATTAACTTGTTTACAGAATGTGGTTTTGTGGAGAAAGTATGTCGCCACCAACGTCTGGTAGCAATATTATTAGAATTGTATTTTGTTACCCTTGTTTTAAAGCCTATGGACCGTCAATGTAACATACCTTAGAATCCTTATTAATCAGAAAATATAAAGCATTTGCGATTTCCTGTTGAACCAGTATTTTAATCAGTAAATGGGATATTTTATTAAAAGGATATGTCATATGAACATCTCTAATTTCAAAAGTTAACGCTAATTAAATTATTAAATTTTACAGACCTGAAAACATCAATGGACATTGAATTTAATCAAATAAATGTACTTTTACCTCCACGTAGCTTAATCGATTAGTTGCTGTGATGGGCTAGGGCCTATATTTCTCATTATATTGCAATAGGAATGACGAGTGTAATGAAAGTATAATTGTTATCGTAAGTAAGAGTTTTGATTTTATAATAGAGCATTTATGTTCCAGAGCTTAAAAGTTGTGTTAAAAAATTAGAATTCCACAAGGAACTATAGATGTAGTGTGTCATTATTTAAAATTGACTCTCAATTTTTTTGGAGATTTAATAGTTTTTTTTGTTTCGTGAATATGTTTACTAAAATGGACGAAAATATAAACAAAGCCTTCAAAGGTAAACAGCTGGAGGCAAAAGGCGAATTATCTTTGTTATGTCTTGTTTGGCATGTCAAGCTTGGTTTGTTGTGCCTCGGGCAAATGGCGGAGGCAAAGAACATGCTAAACCAAACGTCCTGGCTATTGTGGCGTGCGTGCTTTTGTAAATGATAATATTAAGAATATTATTTTGGGGGAAATATTTAATATTTTATATTATTGTTATTGTAGAATTTCTGTACATGTTTGTAACATATAATTCCTCTCGTTTACAGTTTTTGTGTTGTATATCTCTAGGTTTTCCTTACAATTACACTTTTCTTATCAAATTGGGAAAAACCCTTTAAATATTGATATTTTTTAGCAGACATGTTTTGCACTAGGTCAGTGCATTGTTTAATGCTTTGAGTCACGGACAAGAGTCTTCTATTTTCTTCCGTTGCATAAACAACATGGAAGTTTCGCTTAATCTTTGGTATTAAAATTCACATTGCCACTTAATACTGAAGAAAAACAATGAAACAATGTTTCTATAATACTTTTATTATATCATCATCTATATAAATGTACTGAGTACAGAAACATTCCAGTGGCGCCGTATTCCATTGTGTAGCAAACCTATGTAATACTGTTTTGTGAAGACATAGATACTTATTAAAGATGAAGATATCCGAAACGCGTCACTTACAACGCTAAAGACTCGATAGGACTTCAGATTTATTTTCTGCTCATATTTATGAAATAGTCACTATGTGTTTTCCGAACACTCCTTGAGGTTTTTGAAATATCTAAATCCACAATAGGTTCTTATACACCCTTTTTTTAGCGAAAATATGAATAGTGATAGTCTTGTGAAAAAACTAACGCTAGGCGGCAGCACTGATCATAAACATATGTAAGAGTCGGCCGTTGTCCTTACTGACCGCCTAGCTCACACCATACCACCAAAATAAAATATACATACTAATAAATTCTGCTTCACAGTTATGTTCCAGGTGACGCAGGGCCGCAGCTTAGCCCCAACGGAAGTACTAATTTGATTGCATGCCTTTTCAATTTCGAGTAGGCAACAGAAGAAGAGGTGCATGTCATTCCTGCCATAGACTCACTAACAAGGTATTTGCAAAGTAATACCTCTCCTTATTCCTTAGCATAAGGTGATCCAAGCCCCTAGAGTTCCTGCATGATCTGTCGCGGGATTTTTCCTGGCAGAGTTTCTTTCTTGCCAGGTTTTTTCATCCCGCTCTTAGCGCGACACTTACCGTACTGTTTCATTTCACTATCTCCTGATTCTCCATGGAAAGAGCTTATGAGCTTGGTACATGGGCAATCAATCCCGTCTCCTTCACTCGCGGTAGCGATACTAACCGCATGCGCATGTGAGACGGAGGTAGCTCGCTAAAGGTTGGCTGCCACGAAGGCTGGGCGGGTTTTGGGGGCTCAGATTCGAGTAAAAAAAAAAAATAGGGACAAACAGATGTTGGTACGCCCGAGTAGTTTTAGCAAAATTATTCTGGAAATCAAGAAAACGTATTCATGACAATTCTTTATACAAAACGTCAACTTTGATGTTGAAATAAAAAATTGTATTACATTTTACTCATTTAAAATAAAAATATCACATAATTTAAACTCATTTTACTTAATTTCCAGTCAATTTTCCTTTCAAGGTAATTTATTTTGAATGTCGTTGCAAATGAAACAAAGAGGAAACTTAATTTTCACAATACACAATACTCACTATTGTTTCACATTCTAGTTACAAAAACAGGTTGTGGCAAACAAAGGAGTGCCGACAGAAGTATAAACGTTTATAACTACCCTTACAGAAATTTCGAGTTCAGAAAAACGTTTAATTTTGCGTAATAAGAAATTACCTGAACATTTGTTATCAGGCGCGCCTAAGAATGTTTTCTTTTCAAAAATTTGATTAATAATACATAACTATTATTATAAATATATTGAACTATTTGTATTGAGATTAAACAGAATTTCATTCAAAAAATATATTTATAAACTGATCAAAACTAATAATAATCTCTACAAGAAATAATGCTACATAACCTATGTGTTGAAACAGTTGTTTTACAACATAACGTAAAACACAAAATCACCTGTTCTATGAAATTATACATATATAATAATATAATAAATTATTTTATATTTATATTTTATCATAATTATAAATTGTAGTTTTATATTTTAATAAATAGGCTGAAACTGATTATTAAAATTAATAAATTTAGCTTAGGTCATTAAAAATTCAGTCTATTAGTTACGTGTAATTAGAGTTAACGTATACGAAATGGAATAATTTACTCTTGTTAATACTTATGTGCAATATATAAAGTGACCTAGCTGCCAAGTATAGTAACGAAAACAGCTGTTGTAATAAATAATACGCCACCATGTAATTTAATTGAATAAACGATGTATCTGTAATAATAGGAAATTGCGTTTACAAATGATTTGAACATAACCTCGTGTAAAATCGCGAATGACTTTACACACATACGTCCTACAAATACGGTACATACATACGTCACACAAATACGGTACATACATACGTCACACAAATACGGCACATACATACGTCACACAAATACGGTACATACATACGTCACACAAATATGGTACATATATACGTCATACAAATACGGTACATACATACGTCACACAAATACGGTACATACATACGTCCCACAAATACAGTACATACATACGTCACACAAATACGGTACATACATACGTCACACAAATACAATACATGCATACATCACACAAATACGGTACATACATACGTCACACAAATACAGTACATACATACGTCATACAAATACGGTACATATATACGTCACACAAATACGGTACATACATACGTCGCACAAATATGGCACTTACATACGTCACACAATTTCTTATTAAATAATATTTGAGCTTAGCTGTGAGTTAAGGTTGTAAACAAATAAATAGATGCATACCAATTCCTAATTATAAACACTTATTTTTTTTTTTTTAACTTGGGAGCGGGTTTAAACTGCCCGAAGCACCGCTACCTTAGGTATATTGTACTTACCTCCCTGATCTAGTCAAAGAGCCCCTTCCCTCTTACCAGGCTTAGAAGTTTCCTGACTAGTGTTTTACCTGCAGCATCCTCTTCCTGAGCTGTGCTATCACCAAAGAGGTTGAAGCGCCTCTCGGCAAGTGCTTCGCATCTATAAATGATGTGTGTGGCGGTCTCCAGTTCTTGCCCGCATAATCTGTACACTGGTTCATCTTGAAGATACCCGTATTATGCAGATGTTTCCTTAGTCCACAGTGTTCCGGAGTAGACCTGTGGCTATCCTCAATTCCTGCATAGACAGATAGATGAGACTTTCCTGCAACCCCAAAGAAGGTTTCCTAAGGGTTAGCTTACTGTGTCTCATTCCTTCAGCCCTGAACCAGTGCTCACAGTGTCTTTCAGCCATCCACCTTCGCACTGCAAACTTGACCATGGATTTGGAAATACCTACCGCCGGCTCCGGTCCAATTAGGGGAGTTGAAGACCCCTCTCTGGCCAGTGCATCTGCGGCTTCATTTCCAAATATTCCCCTATGCCCTGGCACCCAACCTATCTTGATTTGATTGTGCCTTGCCAGGGCTTCTAGGTTATTTAGGCACTCCCTGACTATGGCCGAGGTGACCACATGTCCGTTTAGTGCCTTAATTGCTGCCTGACCGTCAGAGAAAATAGCAATCCGGGTCCTCTGTATTCCCCTTCTCGCTATATCTCCCAGACAGGCATTTATACCATATATTTCGGCCTGAAAGACAGAGGTATGCCTCCCCAAGGAAAAAACTAATTTTACCCTTGGGTTTTTACAATACACCCCCGCTCCAGTGCCGAAGTCCATCTTGGAGCCATCTGTGTACCAGATCTGAGCTCCCGATGTTACTGACCCTGACCATTCCATCATAGTTTGGTGGGTCTGGTCAGGTGCAAACGTCCGAATAAGGTGGTCACTTTCCATCTCCAAGACAGGTTCTTTAACCACGCACTCGATACTCATATGTCCCAAAACATCTGGCAGATTAGCTCAGTTGTTCGAGTATGCAATCTCCATGCTGGAGTTTGGTGCTAGTGGTTGATTGCTTCCCATTTGTTGCACCTCACCCCTCACAACATCCAAGCCCTGGACGTTAACATGCTCGATCAGTTTTGGCCTCCCCTGCATTGTGTGCTCAGGATTATTGGCCCTCCCGCTGCTCTCGCCTGATCTCTTCGGAGCCGCCTCTGGCCGCTCCACTCATACGCTTTCTCCGTATAGAAAGCGTGCTCAACTCTACAACCATTTCACTGGTTTCTGCAGTCGGCAGCTTGGTAGCCGCCCCCGCACCCCCAGTGGTGGTTGCCGTTGACACATCTGCTACAGACTCATTGGCTCCCGCTTTCTGTGCAGACTCAACATCAATTTGTGTACTTACTTGGTCCATTAGCTCTTTCCCAAGTATGGGGCAAAGAACGGTCAACCAGAGCAGAACCCCCACTGCCCTGGCAAGACAACATACAATGAGGTTTTGTCTGGTTCCTCAAGGGGATCGTGTGCTACTGCATTTTATACCCTGCAGCCATTCATCCATCGGCACGATGCCTTCCACCTTGGATTGGGTATTCAGTCACTGACATTGAAGCACACCCCAAGTTCAGGGCATTATTAACTGTTGCTCATGGAGCGAACAGCCTGCTTTACTCTCTTTGTTACAACTGTGTCGTTAGGGTAGTTTCCCGGCCATACTTCACAGCCGCATTGCCCTTGGTTCACCAGGGAGGTGAGATTAGCATTGTGATGACTTAATTCCCAACTACCCCAGTCCCCAGTCAGAGCAGTTATTTCTACCACACCCAACCGGTTGACTGACGAGGAGGGATAATTCCTCACCTTTGAACCATTGCCTTGGTCCGGGCCTGCTTATTCAGAAACCTTCCGGAATCCTTATTCACAAGTAACCTAGATATCTGTAGGCCGTTCCACTATCCGCCACCCGTGGACCCGCCCAGTTGCTAAGGCAAGCTATCTGGGTTCTTATTACCACTTAAACACTTATTACCATACACATTTTGATGAATTATGTTATCATTGTGAAATTGTTAATGTATAATGATTATAATTAAATTTATTGTTAATAACAGTTTCATGTAAATGTTGGATACTTTATGTAATGTTAATCCTGAATTTGAGCTATTGGAATTTGTTGTATTATTATGAATGTGTTTTTGTGAAAACCGAGGTGTGATGGTAAATCTGTCCACGCTAATGCTTAATGTATAGCCTATACAGTAGTATTTTAGACCCCTTTTCTACCTACGATTCCATTGAGGCTATTCTCATGTGCAAAGGTTTTAGAAAGTTAGTGTAATTTATTAGGAGGGTTTATTGCAGTAAAAAGCTTCACCAAAACATTGTTTTATTTCCGTAATGATTGCGCTAAAATTATCCGGGCGTACGCGCAATCTCGGTGCTGCCGTCTAGCGTTAATTCCCGTAAATAAAAGATCGGAGTTACGTAAGTAATTCACTTAACCTTAAAACTCTTCCGACACGCTGACTTCCTTTTTAATGAGTTTCTAATTTTAATGAGAAACAGCTACAAAGTCCTAAATGTTTTATTCCCTATGTGCAAACGTTTCTTTTACTTTTACAGAAAAGTTATCTTTTACGCAGTTAAAAGCATTATTTTCTTTTTGTGTTGGGCGCTATCTGAGTGATGCTGACTCGATATGAGCACTATATGAGTCGTAGAGTGTCGGATTGTAGAGTCGTGCTAAGCGCTATTTGGGAGTTAAGTACTATTTAAGAGATGTTGGGTCATGTTGAGTGCTGTTTTGAGCGTTCCCGGTTCGTGTCGAGCGATGTTCTAGTAGTGCTGATTCATGTAGAGTGTAATTTTAGTGTTGTTGGTAGAAGTTGGGAACTATTTGAGAGCTGCCGCTTCGTACCGGGAGCTATTGGGGTAATACTGGTTCGTGTTGAACGCTATTCCAGTGTTGCTAGTTGATGTTGAGAGCTGCCGCTTCGTACCGGGAGCTATTGGGGTAATACAGGTTCGTGTTGAACGCTATTCCAGTGTTGCTAGTTGATGTTGAGAGCTATTTGAGACCTGCCGCTTCGTGCCGGGAGCTATTGGGGTAATACTGGTTCGTGTTGAACGCTATTCCAGTGTTGCTAGTTGATGTTGAGAGCTATTTGAGAGCTGCCGCTTCGTACCGGGAGCTATTGGGGTAATACAGGTTCGTGTTGAACGCTATTTCAGTGTTGCTAGTTGCTGTTGAGAGCTATTAGAGAGCTGCCGCTTCGTGCCGGGAGCTATTGGGGTAATACAGGTTCGTGTTGAACGCTATTTCAGTGTTGCTAGTTGCTGTTGAGAGCTATTAGAGAGCTGCCGCTTCGTGCCGGGAGCTATTGGGGTAATACAGGTTCGTGTTGAACACTATTCCAGTGTTGCTAGTTTATGTTGAGAGCTATTTGAGAGCTGCCGCTTCGTGCCGGGAGCTATTGGGGTAATACTGGTTCGTGTTGAACGCTATTCCAGTGTTGCTAGTTGATGTTGAGAGCTATTTGAGAGCTGTGGCTTCGTGCCGGGTGCTATTGGGGTAATACTGGTTCGTGTTGAACGCTATTCCAGTGTTGCTAGTTGATGTTGAGAGCTATTTGAGACCTGCCGCTTCGTACCGGGAGCTATTGGGGTAATACAGGTTCGTGTTGAACGCTATTCCAGTGTTGCTAGTTGATGTTGAGAGCTATTTGAGAGCTGCCGCTTCGTGCCGGGAGCTATTGGGGTAATACAGGTTCGTGTTGAACGCTATTCCAGTGTTGCTAGTTGATGTTGAGAGCTATTTGAGAGCTGCCGCTTCGTGCCGGGAGCTATTGGGGTAATACAGGTTCGTGTTGAACGCTATTCCAGTGTTGCTAGTTGATGTTGAGAGCTATTTGAGAGCTGCCGCTTCGTGCCGGGAGCTATTGGGGTAATACAGGTTCGTGTTGAACGCTATTCCAGTGTTGCTAGTTGATGTTGAGAGCTATTTGAGAGCTGCCGCTTCGTACCGGGAGCTATTGGGGTAATACTGGTTCGTGTTGAACGCTATTCCAGTGTTGCTAGTTGTTGTTGAGAGCTATTGAGAGCTGCCGCTTCGTACCGGGAGCTATTGGGGTAATACAGGTTCGTGTTGAACGCTATTCCAGTGTTGCTAGTTGATGTTGAGAGCTATTTGAGACCTGCCGCTTCGTGCCGGGAGCTATTGGGGTAATACTGGTTCGTGTTGAACGCTATTCCAGTGTTGCTAGTTGATGTTGAGAGCTATTTGAGAGCTGCCGCTTCGTACCGGGAGCTATTGGGGTAATACAGGTTCGTGTTGAACGCTATTTCAGTGTTGCTAGTTGCTGTTGAGAGCTATTAGAGAGCTGCCGCTTCGTGCGGGGGGCTATTGGGGTAATACAGGTTCGTGTTGAACACTATTCCAGTGTTGCTAGTTGATGTTGAGAGCTATTTGAGAGCTGCCGCTTCGTGCCGGGAGCTATTGGGGTAATACAGGTTCGTGTTGAACGCTATTCCAGTGTTGATAGTTGATGTTGAGAGCTATTTGAGAGCTGCCGCTTCGTGCCGGGAGCTATTGGGGTAATACAGGTTCGTGTTGAACGCTATTTCAGTGTTGCTAGTTGCTGTTGAGAGCTATTAGAGAGCTGCCGCTTCGTGCCGGGAGCTATTGGGGTAATACAGGTTCGTGTTGAACACTATTCCAGTGTTGCTAGTTTATGTTGAGAGCTATTTGAGAGCTGCCGCTTCGTGCCGGGAGCTATTGGGGTAATACTGGTTCGTGTTGAACGCTATTCCAGTGTTGCTAGTTGATGTTGAGAGCTATTTGAGAGCTGTGGCTTCGTGCCGGGTGCTATTGGGGTAATACTGGTTCGTGTTGAACGCTATTCCAGTGTTGCTAGTTGATGTTGAGAGCTATTTGAGACCTGCCGCTTCGTACCGGGAGCTATTGGGGTAATACAGGTTCGTGTTGAACGCTATTCCAGTGTTGCTAGTTGATGTTGAGAGCTATTTGAGAGCTGCCGCTTCGTGCCGGGAGCTATTGGGGTAATACAGGTTCGTGTTGAACGCTATTCCAGTGTTGCTAGTTGATGTTGAGAGCTATTTGAGAGCTGCCGCTTCGTGCCGGGAGCTATTGGGGTAATACAGGTTCGTGTTGAACGCTATTCCAGTGTTGCTAGTTGATGTTGAGAGCTATTTGAGAGCTGCCGCTTCGTGCCGGGAGCTATTGGGGTAATACAGGTTCGTGTTGAACGCTATTCCAGTGTTGCTAGTTGATGTTGAGAGCTATTTGAGAGCTGCCGCTTCGTACCGGGAGCTATTGGGGTAATACTGGTTCGTGTTGAACGCTATTCCAGTGTTGCTAGTTGTTGTTGAGAGCTATTGAGAGCTGCCGCTTCGTACCGGGAGCTATTGGGGTAATACAGGTTCGTGTTGAACGCTATTCCAGTGTTGCTAGTTGATGTTGAGAGCTATTTGAGAGCTGCCGCTTCGTGCCGGGAGCTATTGGGGTAATACAGGTTCGTGTTGAACGTTATTCCAGTGTTGCTAGTTGATGTTGAGAGCTATTTGAGAGCTGCCGCTTCGTGCCGGGAGCTATTGGGGTAATACAGGTTCGTGTTGAACGTTATTCCAGTGTTGCTAGTTGATGTTGAGAGCTATTTGAGAGCTGCCGCTTCGTGCCGGGAGCTATTGGGGTAATACAGGTTCGTGTTGAACGCTATTCCAGTGTTGCTAGTTGATGTTGAGAGCTATTTGAGCGCTGCGATTTGCCTAAAGTCTCCCTAAAGCCATTTGCCATTTTGCCGATTTGTTATTTGTATGGATTTGTTAAAGTCTATCTAATAATACAAACGTTATTTGTAATTTGATTAAACACATATATAATTGTCCGCACATGACTGAATGAGAGATATCATTAACCATGAAAGTCTGATAAGACTAAAATTTAATAAAAATTACAATAATGCTTCTAAAACTAAATATTTTTATAAATGTGCAACAAAATTTTATAGTATTCCTTTCACAGTAACTTTACTAGTAACTCCACAGACACCCTACTTCATAGATTTCACAAACGTCAAACTTTACAGATTTCTTACTTCAGAGATTCGCCTTTTATAGATAATCTGCTCCATAGATTTAATACTTTACAGGTCCCTATATGACTTGTCCAACTTTACAGACTTTCTTCCTCACACCATTCCTACTTGCCAGACTTCATACTCGTCAGACCACCAACTTCATAGACTTTCTTTTTTTTATTTTCCTCATTGTATAAACTTTCTGGTTCACAGATTTCCAACTCTACAAGTTTTATACTTGACACACAATCATACTACCCAGGTCTCCTCATTCACATACTTCCTTTCTCACAAATATTAGGAAACCCATTTTTCTGATTCAAAAAAAGGAAACATATGTTTATACTTCTTTTTATCTGTTATCACATGTTTTAATTTTAAGAGTTTTCTGTTATTATGTGATGCTTCTAATTCCCAGATCCAGTAATCGCGTTATATGGCTGTATAAAAAAAACTACTAACAAAAATCAGATACTGCCGACACCGATTAAAATGTTTTCTGAGCTTCTCACTCCAGTTGGCATAACAACTGCTGGATGGGTGTATTATGTTTAGACGTCTGACAGAAGGTCAATGGGCCATAAATATCTTTCTTTATTTATGTTGTAAGTGTAGAGAGTCGATAAATATCCCTTAGAAAGCACAGACGTCTAATCTTGTGCGTGACACATCAGAGAATACACTCTCTTGTAGCAAACAAATCAATCAAACAATGACGACATTCATGACTAGCTGACCTAGTCTGTAAACAGCAATGAATTACTTTTTATATTTTGTTTACGATATGTAGATTAACATTTTCTTGTTTAGAATGTATTTCTATGCAACATATGTAGATATTAAATGACAGTGTTGTCACCTCTAACCATAAATAGAATAATTTTATGGAAAACTAGAAAACCGTTGGCGAATTTCAGGGTGCTCATTCATTATCTCCAAGGTAGTATTGCTACAGAGAGATGTCATTTTTATTTCCCTTTTTCCATTCACCGTACCTCTAGTTATAATTGCAGTTTACGCCGTCCATTTTATTCCGAGTTTATTTAGAGTCACTTAAAATAAAAACAGTTTTGGTTGTGTCGCATAGCAATATATTTAAAACTCAATTTCGTTAGTTAATTGAATGCCATTAAGGTGTTCAGCAATTTTTCAAAAATATTTGAACAATTATTTTTCCTAATGGGGGCTCAGGGCTGGGAACTGAACAGGGAAGGGCAATTTCCGATATTTAGGGTGTCGGTGCAAATTTCCCAGTGCAGAAATAAAGATTTATCTTTGTAAATGCTACTGAGTTGAGCTAAATCCAGGCGATGCCGGATAACATGAATGGAAGGGAAATACGGACTCGGAATCAGGTCATAGAGTTACATAAACGTAGAAGTAATTTTAACTAAGTCTGTTGAGAAATTACCTTATTTCACAGCTTTGTATGTTAATGCTTTAACTGCAAACGCCAAATAAACCCCGTATATCGCTCTCTTGATAGTACAATGCATCCCAACAAAAGTTTCAGATACTGCTCGCAATAATAGTTTTACTACTTGATGTAAGCCAGTGCCAACAACTGGCTTCGTGAAATAATATTAAAACATGTGTCTGGGGAGATGCATTATAGTGCACAGCTGTCTGCTGCCAAGAGGGAATTCGTATTTGTAGAGTCTGTAGCAAGTTGTGAGATAGGCACGTGTGTGAGCTGGCAAAACCCAACATGAAGTGACAAGGGTTAGCTTTAATGCATACAAGATCAATTGTTAGCAAAAGAAAATATTTACCTAACCTATTTTGCTTCTAATAGTTAGCCTATATTTACATGTAAAAATAAATAACGCTAAGTAGAATTCATGAAGTTGGTTATATTTTCCTTTTAAAGTATAAATAAAGTTGGTATACCTGGAATGGCGGAATATAAATCTTATACTTTCAAATGTCTTGCCGTTTGTAAAATATGTCTTGTGGAAAGCTCGTTTCTGTTGACAGGCAAATCCCTGTGAGGTACAGACTGCAGACTATATAAATCAGTACGGCCTACGGCTTATATATTTTTGCTCATACTTTATTACCTCTCAAAAAGAAAACTTTCAAGATTATTTCATATATTATATTTTTCAACTTACTCTCAATTCATGATAAGTATAAAATTGTTACCGCACTAAGTGAACATTCCACAAGGTTTTTGTATAAGCTATACTATTCTAAACCATGAGTTGTGAACGTTGATATTATATTTAGCCATAAAATTTTTAAAAGTTATATTTTATTTAAATAAAAAGAAAATGAAAAGCGTATAATTTGTGCTAAAGTTTTGGTGCGCACCACATAGCTTGGCAAGAAGGGAAACTGTAAAAATTGTTCCTACGATTTTTCCCAACTTGAGGCCAGACTGTATCGCTCCTTGTGGTTTGGTGTGCATGTGTGAACGATTTTATGTGGGGAGAACTATAGCCAAAATACAATCTTTTTTTAATATTTTATGGTAATGAAATTGTCCGAATCATCGTCATCCGAACGCACTGGTCCATTTATTCTAATGAATCAGCTGTCGTATCAGATGTGCGCAAAATCAGCTTTTGGTGTTATAGATAAATAAATACTGAGGTTAGCAAATGTTCAACCAAAATACAATTCCTTATAAGCAGATGTTAATATTGAATTAAAAACCTTTTACAATATATATGCAAAATTTGAATATATTATAGGCTATCTCTTTTTCTTCATTCTTGGCGCTTCAGTTCGGTGTTTGCCTTGGCCTCATCAATGAGCCTTCGCCAAGTAGCTCCATCCTGAGCAGTTCTAGTTCCTCTCAGTCAGCAGGGTTCTGGCACCTGGGCGATGATATCCATCCGTCTATGACGTCCTTGCACTATTTAGTTTGGTCTAATATAATGAATTGAAAATATGACTCGGATGGCAGCTGCAGTAAACCGTATGGTACTGCTGTTACAGAACCCCATTCCCAATGCATCTGACTCCCTGGACTACAGTTATGTCAGTTCTTATAATAGTCGATTTGTTCTAGGAGCGCCCCTTGTCTGTATAGTAATAAAACGTCCCTTAATCAAGGTCTAATGCATATATAATATATTCAAAAGGTGAATCCTGGAATACATTATACAGACTCACAATGTTGTGCGTAAATAACACAATATCCGCATGTATTGCTGATATAACAAAATGCTTCAAAAATACATGTAATTCATGTATATTTTAAATATATATAAAACACAACTTTATGATGTTTAAATAAATTCATAAATTGAAAGAGTTATTATTCTAGCTTGACTCAAATGAAGCAATGATGTTTACCAAAATATAGCAGGGTTCTGGCAACTGAGCGATGAAGTCTTTCCGTCTAGGTCTAGGATGCCCTATTGCTCAAGTATATTGGATTCAAAATATATGTTAACTCGAATGCCAGGTGCAGTAAACCGTATGCTACAGCCGTTACAGAAACCCATTGGCAATACATCTGACTCCCAGGACTATAGTTATGTCAGTTCTTATATAGTCGATTTGTTCTAGGAGCGCCCCTTGTCTGTATAGTGATAAAACGTTCCTTAATCAAGGTCTAATGTCCTTTTGTTGATTCCTGGAATAGATTATACAGACTCACAATGTTGTGCATAAATAACACAATATCCGCATGTATTGCTGGTATATAAGTATGCTGCAAAAATAGATGTAATTCATGTATTTCTTAAATTATACAAAACAACTTTATGATTACCACATAAATTCATAAATTAAAACAGTTATCATTGGGGCTCGAGTCAAATGAAGCAACAATGGTTACCAAAGTATAAATAAATGTTTTTCATGATTTGTAGAGTATGGTTAAATCTTTTACAAATGCTTGAATTTTATATTCCATTACGTTCAGTGAATCTTACCCATACCCGGAACACTCAAAATCCTAGAAACCCAATTGATACAGAACAACATACCTGAAACCCACGTTACCGAAATTATAAACATCCTCCAAATCATCACCAAACAAAACTATTTCACCCACAACTCAAACTTCTATTCACAACCAGATGGCCTATCCATGGGAAGTCCTATCAGTAGTGTCTTAAGCGAAATTTTTCTACAATACATAGAAAACACCAAAATACTCACAAACAATACACACGCACACAAAATTATTTACTGGCACAGATACGTCGATGTATCATAACACAATACAGAGGCAACTCCCGTCAATGCGAAAAACTTCTCACCTACACTAATAAAATACACCAAAAACTCCACTTCACTTCAGAAATTGAAACCAACCGATCACTAAACTTCCTCGACCTAACCATAACAAAAAGCCACACACAAAAACACAGTTTCAACATTTACAGGAAACCCATAACGACAGACGCACTTATCCACAACACCTCAAACCACCCTATCCAACACAAACACGCTGCCTTCAGATCCACGCTCCATAGACTTAAAGAGGTTCCAATGACCACAGAAAACAAAGAACTAGACACAATTAAATATTTAGCATACACAAATGGATACAACAACACAATAATAGACAAACTATGGTACAAAATACAAAACAACGCTAAAATTAACACTACAGACAGGGAAAACAAATACATCACATTACCATTCATAAACAAAACTACAAACAAAATAGTTGGCAAATTTCAAAAAACAGATACAAAATAGCATACAAAACTAATAACAAGTTACAATACAAAATACAACATAACATCAGCAAGGATAAACTACAAGCCCCAGGCGTATACAAACTGAACTGCGACGAATGTAACAAATTCTACATTGGACAAACAGGTCGTAGCTTTAAACAAAGAGTCGAGGAACACCAACTCAACACTTTACAATCACATAAAAGATACAGAACACAAATACACAGACAAATACCATAACCTAGAAATCCTACACATCAACAAAAAAGGACCACATCTCAACACACTAGAACAATACGAAATTTACAGACACATAACAACACAAAGTACAAACATATTAAATAAAAAAACAAACACAATACAAATCACACATACTCTTTGATACTATCGAAAACCTACCTTTAAAACCGTCACCGCTTGACCAAACATCTCCAAGCAGAAGACACTGATGAAGATCGGCACATAGCGATCGAAAACGTTCTGTTTCTATAAGTCTTAACAAATTTTACAAAAGGTTAAACCACAAAACCCTCTATAAGAACTTTTTCTTTATAAACATTGTTTCATATCGGTTGCTGGGCAACCATTCTCCGAGGACCAAAATAAAAGTAAAATCTCTTTAGTTGGCTCTGAAGATGTTTAGTTAAAACGCAAAAGTACACAGACTTAATACAGGAATATTCTTGTAATGCTCCGTTTTGCATTATTTATTTAAAGTATGTCTAAATTACCTTATTTTAAACAACGAGTACCATTCGAATAAACTATGTTCCACTGTGATTCCCCTTATAGATAATGTCCCTCATAGAAGCTAATTTTTGTATAGACGATAACATTCTTCCGGGAATGATTATTTAGAGTCTAAACCCCTTAAATTACATTAAAGACACTCCTTACAACATATAGCAAACTTAGGATGAAAGGTACGTTTTTATCGTAGGTCCTTATACGAATACATAAACTTACAACAAATTATCAAGAATCCATTGTGCGTTCGGTAAATACCCTCAATGCTAAAACAGTTTCTCTTATAAATACATTCGTGTCCATACAGATTCAGTGGAGGGCGACGTTATCGCGAGGCATAAATACTCCAGCCCAGCGCATTCATGAGGTGCGTGAATCTTGCTTCCGAGATATTATACTCTGAGATTTCCCGCCGCACGACAAGTGTAAGAAATACAACAGGGCTCAGGGTTGACAGGCCAAGACTTGTGGGATATATATTGCTATATATATATTGCTACTACGTAAATCTATAGAAAGAATAACTCGATCCCTTTTCTCTCTTGAATTACCCGGACGTTTTCTTACATTTTTATTCCAATAATAACATTCAAGTGATGATACAGTATGCAATCCCTAGGCTATAAATTCCCAATATATAAACAGTAAACCAAACATAAATACAATACGATTTTAATACGAAAGCTTTATTAGGCTTCAGATAGAGAGATGTAATGCTTTATGATACAAGGTCGCTTATAAGTGATCAAGCTACGTAGATGACCTGATATTGTGAAACTGTAAACACGCTTCGGAAATAGTATACTTTTACTCTGTGAGAATTTTTTGCTTTAAAACAAACCATTTTATTGGTCTCGCCATGATTGAACAGTTTTGATCTGAACAACATTCTTTGTTAAAACCAGGAAACCTAATAATGGGTCTCAGAAAAAACACTTATGAACATAAACGTAACCATCGGTTAGTCCACAAATGCCTTTAAGATACATAACTTGGATGTTATTTTATATTCAGGTTTTACCCGATCATGTAAAAACCATATACCTGAATACATTTACGTTAAGTAAAAGCATCCGCACCTATTCTTTTCTCTTCTTATAGTTATCTATAAACCTACAATAAGCCTAACCCTCTTCACCGTCATCGGATTTTGTCCCCGAATGCAATAAAGTGCCCAACGCTGACAGACATTCTCGTATTCACTTAAAGAGTAGATAGAGGTTGTGTTTAAATATTTTTAAAATGAAATTTCCAAAATATTTAAAATATGGTGAACTATATTCGATTCAGTGATGACATAAGGTGTCGTACAACAGCTGTTTTTTTATACCTCGTAGGTTATACTTGCTTCTGTATTTCTCATTAGCAGTTAGATCATATAGAAAATATAGTAATTGTTGAAGTAACTCAGTGAAGACTTGAGCTATATTTATTACTTGAGTTGATTAACTAGGGGCTTTCTCAGAAAATTTTAAAGTAATATTTATAAATATAATAAATTGTAAAATTAAAAACTAAAAAAGTATAACTGTACAAGGTTATGATACGTTCTATATTGTATGAGATGTGTACCTTTTTTATAGTACATTAGAATATACAATAAATATTAAGGGGCGTTAACTGACTAGTGTACAAAGTTACATAAGACCAGAACCCACGTCTCGGTACAACGACCGACGTCTGAAACCGTATTCCAATAAGTGCGGATGAATTTTAAAATATTTAGTTTTTGGCAATGTTTTATGTGTTCATTTATTTCTTGTAGCAAATGTCTAACATTATGCAACATTATATCAGTATACCAACATTAAAGTCCGTTGACTACTATACATGCCTATAAAACCCTGGACCGACTAAACTGTGAATCGCCATTAATTGTGCCCTTAATGCGATGTTAGCTGACACTAAACTCTACACGCTGTAAATAAATACCTTCACATTGCAGTTAGAGCACATTAAAGTGTGATCAATGTGCGCGCTTTATTGCATCATGAAGTTACAGCACATCAACACATATTTTACAAAAGGCAGTCGCATATTAATTGTGTATGTAACCGCTCAGTACAAGGGGATATGTTTTGGACGTCAGGTATGCAAGTATGTAAGTTATGCCTGCGTGCTTCTACCATACTTAGTTAAGTCCATACGTAAGGTAAACGTTTCTTCAGAGGGAGATATTTAAGAGGTACTGTTAAGGCTATTCATTTCCCTGCGTTAAAGTAACATTCATAGTTACCGTAAGTACGGTACGTTGCTTTATATAGGGTAGTACGTTTACTGCTTGTTAATGGTTTTTATATGTTAAAGCAATTTTATTTCAGAAATAGTCATTGTTTGGATAATAATCAAAGAACACGTTTCCATGGTTACAACTATTATTATAAAGTGCAATACCAACAATTGGAAACTAAACAATGTTACATAGATTATTAAAATATTTAAAGTTATATATTTAGAAAAAAAAATAATTTTATCATAACTATACGTAAATAAATAGGTGTAACAACAAACCTATAAAATTACTATTTTTAGCATGGGTTCTTCAAAACAAAAATCATTGCGTAGGATTATTAAAGCAGGCTAAACATATGCAGCATTTGTTGACGAGAATTTGTTGACCATTTTTCTAGCTGAACAGTAGACTATTTCACTGGAGAGTAGATCTATACATCAAATACACTACCCTGTCACGGCGTACTACAACTCGCCTAAAGTCTACCATTGGCTCCAATGAATTTACCATAGTGATAGCAATGTATGTCCCAATGCGGGATTAAGCTCTCCGCCGACTTATAATTATATAGGATTGGCTTTTCAGTGGAAGATGTTTGTGTTTCCATGGCAACGCTTCTTGCTAGTAACACTAAAAGATTTCTTCCAATATAAATACCATTATAAAGGCCTGATTCTTAAACAGTAAGTTGAGATATTCTTAGAATCATTTTGCAATCAGGAGTAGCCGTACTACGTTTCTTGTTTAACCATCTACATCTACAGAAATTGAATCAACAGCTGTTAATCAGTGTTCGGATACGAGCGGTAACAATATTGCTTATAGTGACATTAAGTTCTTTTAAGTTGCTGATTCAGTGGTTATAAACGTCCTTGGGATAACCTTGTGTTTAGACATAGAAGCACAGGGGGGGGGACATAACGACTAAAATATCTTCAGTACTCTTAATAATAGTTTCCAGGCTCAGTATTTAAAATGAAGTGTGAATTGTCTCTTAAAACTGTTGCATTTCTCGTGATATAGTATTAGCGAGAGGTACCCGCGTGCGGAGATTCCTTGAAGGGAATAATTAATTCAATCTTCTACCACAAGTCGTAATTAGATGAAACGTTTTTATTAATCATCTACGAGCATGTTAATAGAAATTTAATTAAGCAAAATGTTTAATTATAAATTATTTAGTAGATATGCTTTCGGGTGTGTTATTTAAATCCATTCACAACAAAATCCAAAACCTTTTCATTATTTAGGAAGGCTCTGCTTACACTCACACACACACACTGACACACACACACACACACACACACACACACACACACACACACACACACACATACTACATACTACCTACCTGATCATTTACTATTTACCAAGTATTTTTACTCAATGGTAAAGCCTAGGCGACCAAGTTGGGCTCTCACCTTGCACCGTGTTGCGCGCTGGAGGTGAGAGCTCGTGTTAAGTAGTGGAGGTCTATATTTATATGAATGCTGTACTGACGTAGTGACACCATTGGTAGCTTACGGTCCTTACCTCTGAACTAACGACGTTTAACACTAGAATCAGACATATACAAATAGTGTTACCATGGAGCAGCAATCAGTGGGCCCTCTCAAAGCCGAGCCGACACCTGAAATGGTCAACCCTTTCCTAACGCATGAACTGGAAGCAGCCATTCGCACACTAAAAAATGGAAAAGCAGCGGGACCGGACCGAATATTTCCCGAATTTATAAAACACCTTGGTGTAACAGCAAAGCAGTGCCTCCTCAAGCTCATAAACTTGACATGGATGAAATGGGTCCCCCACCAATGGAAAAGAGCTGAAATTATCTCCATCCGTAAGAAAGGCAAACTCCGTAACAACCTCGAGAGCTTCCGGCCGATATCGCTAACCAGTGTCTGCTCAAAGGTGGCTGAAAAGATGATTGAGCTAAGACTGAGAAACTTCTTAGAAATGAAAGGAGCAATAAGCGAAGCCCAAGCAGGTTTTCGCCAAAACCGCTCTACTGTTGACCAACTGGTGAAGTTCAATCAAGCTGTGAAGGATGGTTTCCACAGAAGGCAGTCCACCCTGGTAGTACTAATTGATTTTAAAGCTGCATATGATAAAGTGTGGAAGCAATTGCTACTATCAAAACTAGCGAAACTGGGGGTGGTAAACAATATGTTGAAGTGGATAAAAAATTTCCCAACCCAGCGCCTGATAAGGACGAGGTTCATGAGTGCTGTCTCCAATTTTAAAGTCCAAAAACAAGGTTTACCTCAGGGAGCCGTGCTCAGTTGTCTTTTCTTCAACACAATGATTAATGACCTCACCGCCGCCATCGAAAAGACACCTGGCACATCATATCTGCTGTATGCTGATGACATCATTGTGTGGAATACTACTAACAAGACTGGCCACCTTGAAGGAACTATGAACCTAGTATTGGAAAACATTGGGCTATGGGCCGACTGCAATAAAATGACAGTTAATCCTGAGAAAACAATTTTTCAGTTTTTCACTCTCTCCACCAAGCCCCCAACCATTGAGCTCAAATATAAAAAGAGTTGCCTACCAGAGTCTAAATTGTCCAAATACGTAGGTGTTAATCTGGACACTAGACTCTCATGGAAAAATTCCATACAAGAGGTTGCTGAGCGCGCTAGCAAGCGAACAAATTTGTTAAAAAGACTAACTGGTACAAAGTGGGGTTGCACGCAGGACGTTCTTGCCACTGCTTATAAGACCTATGTCAGACCCTCCGTGGAATACGCTTCAGAAGTTACGTCACTGGCCAGTCAATCGAATCTGCGAAAGTTAGATAAAATACAGAACAGTGCCCTCAGTATCATCACCGGCGCAGCTTTCTCAACGCCCATTTGTGCGATGGAAATGCAAACCTGCATAGAACCATTGCAAAAAAGGCGCGAAAAACTAACGCTTAAATTTTGGGAACGCTCAAGAAGAGTAAATCACCGATACTGGACTAACTATAGAAAGGCTGCACAGAGACTAAAAACCCAGCTAAGCCCACTACAACACGCTGAAGAACTTAGAAGAAGGTATAGCATCGGTGAATCAAACCCAACCCCGCTCAAAACTTTCAACAAGCCGACTATTGCCATGCCTCTCAAAAGTTTGTCATTACTAAACTTTAAAACCCCCAAGCATCTTGCACTCCCAGAAGAACTAAAGATTTCTGCCCTTGAGACAATCCACACTTTATATCCTGAACCAGACTGGCTGCACATCTACACTGATGGATCTAAACTCAATCCTACTGGAGCTGGGGCTGGAGCTTTCTCCAAGCTATTTGAAATCAGCCAGGGCGTTGGGGCCAACACAAGTAATTTTGATGGGGAAGTAACGGCAGTGCGACTGGCCGCAGAGGCTCTTGCTGCGCATCACCCAGCAACGAACCACCAACGAGCTGTTTTCTTTATAGACTCCCAAGCCGCCATAATTGCAATAGCCGACAATTCTTCAACAGACTGTTCGAACATATTCCACTGTCGAGAAGCAATCTCACATCATTTGCAAAATGAATGGTCAATTAGCCTCCAGTGGATCCCAAGTCACGTTGGCATCACAGGTAACGAAAGAGCAGACGACCTTGCAAAAAATGGAACGCAGATGCAACAACCATATGCAGAAACCAGCCTCACCTCTGCCAAACACCTTATTGATGCAATCCTTAAACGCTCAATTAAAAAAGATCATGAGGAAGCCAGCAGGGGGAAACAGTGGGCATCACTTAGCAGTCGCGGTCCTTTGGTGCCCACAAGCGATAGAGCAACTGCCGTGGCTGACTTTCGACTTCTGACAGGACACGACTATCTCCAGGCCCACCTCTACCGTTTTGGCCTAGCGGAATCCGATACGTTTCCGCTCTGTCTCAATGGTGTCATGAATGGGGACCACATTTCAACCTGTCCTGAACTGGACGACCAGCTGTCCAGAACCGGTCGTTACTGGGAGGCTCGACGCCGAATGGTTCAACAGCCAAGGGCGGGCATTGGATAAAGTAAAGTAAGTACGATCCTTACCTCCGAACTAACGACGTTTAACACTAGAATCAGACATATACAAATAGTGTTACCATGGAGCACAAACTGGGGCCAATTACAAACTGGAAACATATTTATAAAGCATAACGTTAGAAATTGGTTACTTTACCTAAATTCTTTGAAGATATTCAATTATAGAAGTAAAAAAAAGTTTTGTTATAATAATAAACACTAAATAACTCCAACTTGTTATATTGAACCTTCTCTCTTTGTCTGACAGCAATATACAGTGAGTATGTGTTGACACGTTCGCTGGCAATAAAGTTTACTGTTTGAGTAGACCAGTGCCAACTCTTAGCATTACGAAATAATGTGAAAACATATCCACTGGC
Organism: Prosapia bicincta; assembly: GCA_036971475.1. Taxonomy (NCBI): domain Eukaryota; kingdom Metazoa; phylum Arthropoda; class Insecta; order Hemiptera; family Cercopidae; genus Prosapia; species Prosapia bicincta. Next base: position 45,046,258 of record JBAIZL010000002.1, read on the forward strand.
AGATGCTTTATATTACACAAGTTTCTGTTGCCAAGTGGAAATTCCCCTCCGTAGATACTACACGACTTTATTAGCTAAGTGTATTAGTTGCCAGTGTTTGAGCAATGCAGTCAAAAACTTATAATCATTTGGGATGTAGATTCTCTTCACGTGTAACTCCTGAATATTTTCTTAATTCTTTATTTAACTAAATGTTGGAAAATCATAGTTGGTTTTTAAATTCGATTGTAAGACTCTAGAAAGGTCTACATTGTATTGAAATCTGTTTTGCGAAATATTTGTCTAGACTATGTGGGTCTAGAAATAGCGACTATAGTTGTTGGTAACTTGGATCCCGCTATTTACAAATAGTTCCTCTGGAAAGCTCTATCCTGTAAAAAAATTCATATTAAAGGCAATATTCAATTCCACAATGAAGCACTGAACAAATAGTTAGGGTATTAACAGCTATTTAGGGATGAGGGTCTAATACTAATTAGGATTAAATCATAAAGAGATTCGCCTAAAAAGTGTTTTATATCCTAAGGAAATATAAATTTTGTGTTTAAGAAATTCTCTTGTGCACGACTGTTAAAGAGTTATAACAGTTGTGTGTGTGTGTGTGTGTGTGTGTGTGTGTGTGTGTGTGTGTGTGTGTGTGTGTGTGTGTGTGTGTGTTACGCCAGAGTTGAGCTATTATTTTGAGCTGGTCTGACGATTGCTTTCTTATTAGTATTTAGGAGTCATATAAAGTCTTTACACTAAATTACTTTGCATTGAAGTGTGTTGTAACTGTATTTTAATTTTTCAGTAGCTCTAATTCTTATGAGTTAAAGCTGATTTTAAATATTGCAGTTTATAGTTGCATATTTAGAAAATGACCTGCAAAGTCTTATTAAATTATTACTTAAAGGCTTATTAAATTGAAATGCATGGAATTGTGTGCTGGTTAAATAATTACTCTTTTAAATTCAATTAAAGCAAATTACACTCATTTTATTTAACCAAAAAATAATAATAAAAATTACAATCATAATACAGATTTCTAGACATTGCTTCAGTTACTGATTATTGAACATTTAATATTTGACTTATGAATTTTTACGTATAGCAATCAATCAATGAATCAATCAATCAATGGCTGAAAGTGGACCTGTACTCGAGTTTGCTTGCTTTTTTTCATAATAAAATCTTACAATTCAAGTTGAAAAGAAGTGCACCAAATGATGCATAAATGACATTTATATACTTGTTGAAAAGTTTAAGGTTCATTAATTTTGAGTTAAACTGTCTAACATTTTAAATTTTGTAATAAATCTCTAAAGTTTGAAATCGTCTACTTAGCTGTATTCACATGTTGTAGCCTCGCATCCTTCTAGTGGAAAAATCTCACGAGATCCCTTCTGTAACTTCAGCGTTCCATCTTTGTACTTGGCTACGTACGCTGTCTTCTACACCATGATTATAACATATTTATGAAATTAATATTACATTAAATTTTGAAAACTAAAGAAAATTTCCTCGCTCTCGGATACGTCCGTTGCCTTTTACATTTTGGCTAAAAGAGACTTAAATTATCGTTGCAAGCAAGCCTCCTAGCTACCGCGCATCAGGGTGGGCGCATACCTACTTTAATTTACTTGTTTTTAAACTCTTTCGACAGATGCCACTATCAACCAGAGATTTCATTAAAAATATTTCTAATAAATCACAATTTTTTGATATAGTTGTATATTGTTACAATTTTGAATACATTCTCGTTTGTTTTCTGAAATTTCCATTTTAATATGTAACACCATCTAAAGTGTCTTACAGTGTTATGAAAAATGTCGGTCTCGGAGACACTACTGCAACTGACCATCTTTAAAAATGTATGAAATGCAGAGATACTTCTGCAAGGAGCTGAACTGTACAAATCTGATATAACAGACAAGGTTTCATTCTAAAAACGTAGTTTAAAAAATATGTGAAACAAACGTCCAGAGGTAACGATGAAATAATTGGGTCGCGGGGGGTCTGTAATGTAAGTAGAGGGTTTAAGGTGAAGATTACACTCTAATTTAACAAAGAATGTTTTAAAAAGGTGGAATTTTAGCCTAGAGTTTTCTCTAAATAAAAAACAACTTTGAACAAATTCCTTTTTTACACGACTATTAGGTACTCAGTAGATAATCTTGTATTTACGACTGTCAATAACACACATTATTGTATGTGCATAGTAGGGGGAACATACGTGCACACATATAGACATATGTGACTAAATCTATTGGCTATTTTACGAAAACATAAAATTACTATTTTTTTAACACTAAGAGAAATTCAAATGTGAAAGAAGCATAAATTGATAAATGTATGACACCGTTGTAGTGTTTTTAGCTGAGCCTATTAAAAAATGTTCAATACCAACTGTTTTCAACTTTAAAAAAATACATGTTCTTATTTACATTATAGCTTTATATACATTTGTATTACTTATAATTTTCATATTTATAAATTATTTATAAAAATGTATAGTCTATTTTACCAAAGGTTAAAATTACTATTTGTTTCTAAAAAAAAAAGAGTTCTAGTGTAAAAAAGCACAAATTGATAAATTAATTAATTTTATCCAGCTGCTAATGTAAATTTGAGAAATTAACATAACATTTGAAAGATAAAATTATCTGTTGCGTAATATCATATTATTGCCGTATATCTTATTAAAATATACGATATTTCTAAACATGTTTGACATTATATTTGGAAATGATTCAAACATAACCTTCAAATAACCTTTAGGCGAAGAAAAAACCAGCGTTTAGAAAATCTATTTTATTAACGGTATGTTTTTTTTCGGAACAATTTTATCACCTTCATGAATTCCGAATTCATGAGAAAAATGCTTTTTATACTTTCAAAGAATTATCAGATGGGCCTAAAGACGATTTCACTTCAGAAAATTAAGTGATAACGTGAGTTTAGTAAAGAAGCTCCTATTTACTCAAGGATTCGGTAGTTACCTTAAAGCACTAACATAATACTTACACATAGCCTGTGAGTATAGTTACTAGATGTTTAAATTCTAAGTTTAAGAAAGGCATAAATCGATAAATATCAATCATTTTAACTTAGTGATAATCTACAATGCAGAGGGTAATATAACTTAGGAGTGATAAAAACGGTTGTTTTATAAGTTATGTCATAAATCAATCAAATATACGAGATTTAAAAATATAGATTATTCCATTTGAAAGTGATTAAGCATAACCTCAAAATAAACTCAAGTGAAGTTGAACACAACCGTTAGTTGAACACAACCCCATTCAATCATTTCCCTTTACATTAGAACTTACTACTAATATTGACTCACTAGCGATAAAAACAGCTTTTCTCTACAAATCAATCAAATATACTAAATTTCAGAATGTATAGATAATTCCATTTGAAAATTATTAAACATAACCTCAAAATAACCTCCAAGTAAAGCTGAAAACAGCTTTTAGCATTAAGATACCACAATGTTTGGAATTGTTTTGGAATTCTTTGGTACAGTTCATTCATCTTTCTTTACACCAGATACACTTAAAACGGTGGCAACAGGATAATAAAAAAGTTCGAAGATACAACCAAAGATTAGATATTTTGCTGTTAAACATGGATATAGACCTCTATTCGTGCTCCGACTGTCCCTAGCAATAGTAAACCATCACTAACACCCTAGCTATGTACCGTATCTCTGCATAATGTCTCTGCTTTTACCCGAACTAGAGGCATATATAGTGGAATAGCTATAGCGACAGCTATAAATCAAGTAATAACCAGATATTTGAGAGTTGAGTGTCACACAATATGTAACTACATCCGTACTTTGTTACTGCCAGAGTGATTAATAGTTCGATGCTTTGTGTTATTAACTACTCAAGTGGTAAATGTGGATGAGTCCATTAATAACGCTATTGTAAGGAAGCATTGTGCGTGACGATTAATGCGGATTGATGATATTGCATCTCTCACGCAAATAACTAACCTAAAAAATAGCTGACAGTTTACATATCTGCATACACTAGTTTAATGACATATTTATAATGTAAATATTTCCACACGCAGAGAAGAAACACATTGAAAAAAAAGTTGTATTCCTGCCTAATTCTCTACCAAAGAGTACTTCGTATTTCTCTTTTAAAACAATATCTACTTAAAGCTGGTCCGAGTAATTTACATAGTTGAATAATTTATTGAAGCTTTTTGGCTCACATTTTTAGAACCGTTAGGGTAAAAATGCCGTATCTGGTCATGAGTTATCCGAGGTAAGTAATTTGGGTCCGCTGCCCTTCAAACTCTAAAACCGTCATCCTAAGTAGCCATTCCTGCAAATTGTCCTTTTTATAGGCAGAAGGGATTCTAGATATTCGGTGCTACCGGCGATCAAATTTGGGACTTTACCTTATCAAAAAAATCTTCATTAATGTAACTCGTTTAGAAGTAAAAACCTACTCCATCTGCAGGACCACTTTACGTAATTTAAATTAATTAATTTTTACTAAGTTCTTTTATAACATTAAAATGTTTTTTACGCATTCAACGTAGGAAAACGTTATTACAAATATATAAATAAATTAATGAAATATATTTGATATTTCGATAGTAAATGATATCTATTTCAATAAAGTAAATCTTGATGATACTTGAGAAGAAAAATATTATTGGGTTTGCAATAGATTGGCTTACGGTTTCACCTTCTGGAATGAAAACGGATAGAAAAGAGAGAAGGTGGGAATTAGAGAAAGAAAATATAATTTTACTGGGAGTAAAGGGAAATGTAGCATCGTGAGGGCAACTACAGTGTTTTATATGTTGCGTTATATATTTATTGCTTTCTGTCATTAGATATATTCTTTCACCATAGAATTTAATTCAATGCGATTATTTCTACTTTTCAATCTTTCTTATATTCCTGTTTTATTTCCGTTTTTTCATTGCTTATGTCTTTAATTTCTAAATATATATTCTTTTCGCCATCTTGTATTTTCTCGTTGTTCGTACGTTCAATATATTTCTTTATTCTCATAGTAATAATATTACATTTTACTTGAAGATTAAACAAAAGAGCTGTTGGAAGTTTAGTGGCAAAGCCAGAGGTAAAACGAAAGGTGCTTTATTCTACTGTATAAAGTTAAAAAACAAACTGACGCCTAAATAGCTCCGTATTTACAGTTTCGCTACATTTTCGCGACACAATGCACAACCTTCAAGTTAAACTTGTTCGAAGCGTTTGTGACAAGTTGTACGGCACCAGTCTCGTGTCAATTCAATATTTTAATGCTTTAAATCGAATAATGGAGACTTTAACACAAACAAACAAAAAAAAGTGTGCGTCTTTAAATTTGCATGTCTCTGTCACGTTTCTATTACATTTTCCAACAACTCTAAATAGAATTATAATGTACGGATTTTTATTCTGGCTTTAGGTACATAAATGTTGAGGTTATACATGACGTTATGGCTTAGTAGCAGAGTGAACGCAATCTGTACATGACCTTGACATATGAGACCATGTTCTCCTGTATCCTCTACTGGGGAAGGGGGGTTTATGCCTACCTAAATGCTACCTACATCAATAATCTTCATATGTGGAGGAACCCGTATGATAACAGCTGGAATGTTATTGATATAATTTTTGTTAAATACTATCAAGTGTTTCTATAGATACGCTGAGCATTGTTTGGTTTAACTGTCCTAATTGTTGATTGATGATTAATTAATTTATTTTACTACATTTTGCTTTGAATGTTGTATATAGAGAACGTTTAGGTGCCTGCAGCTCCCATTTTTGATTTATATAATATCCTGACTCGGTAACTAATCACCGTTCTGGTCTATCATTTCAATCGACAAACACATGACATCTTTCTGACAATAGCGCCGACGACAGAAATAAATTGCGTTTATCCAGTACCTCCTAAATAATAAGACCAGAGCCCTCTGTTCGTGACGTCACAAGGCGAAGCTGACTTCATGGAGTAAACATCTAGCCTTTACCCGTACCCGAGCAGTACATTTGTTACAAAAATATTAAGAAGTGCTTAGTTTTTTATTTACAACTTACCACAGTTTATTTTTACTATTTCAAATATAATAACTTAATGTCTTATCATTTGGAAAACGAAAATTTGCTTTCAACAACTCGTTAACCGATATTCACTTATTGAATTTCTATTACAATCAACTATTACAAGTAATGATACAAATGCTCACCCATATGACTACAAAGCATACATCAAAATAACAGTACTTACCACTTCAAAATGCAAATCTTGAAGAATAAGATCTAGAAGGGATGATGTTTAGATCCTTTAGGGAAGAATTCATCTCATAAACGTTATTAGCGAAGATTAATTTTCACCAAACACTATCACATTGTTCACTCACACAAACGGGGATAATAATAAGAGTGTAAAGTTAGTTTAGTAGACATTATATTTTATTTGAATTATATTGGGTTTTATATCCTATAATTAAAAATGAAAAAATTAAAATTAAAGCTGTAACTGGAGAATAGTTCTGACCTTCTACTGATCCATATAGTAATTTCACTGTAATAGTAATAGTAGCCTAATGTAGATATAAGTAATAGATAACCTGTTAGTAGCGATATATACTCTATGACTTTATAATGAAAATATTTGGCAGGCCAAAACCCAATAAAAGACATTGTGAATAGCATTAGTAGTTAAAGACTATAAGGAAATGAAAATTGTAAAAAGGGTAATACTAAATCCCATTGTTGTAGGATTCTATTTTAAAAACATTTTCAGTTCCTTTCTATCATTTCTACTAGAGCAGTAATTTTTCAAAAGTGTGTTAGTAGTCCACTTTATTATCAGTGGACTGATGTACCTATCACTGTGATCCAAACAGCCATCAAACTCTGTTAGGTGTCCTTCTTAAGCTACAGAAACAAAATTTATCAAAAATGATCTTTTGTTATGGATATTAATAAATTCTTCATAATTTATCGAACAAAATGTTCTCAAATATTACAAAGCATGAAATGATGCACATTTTAATTCACCTGTTTGGAAATCAGGAAAATTGAAACATTGATGATTTTTTGTATTCAACCCGTAATTTCTGATGCACTTGGGTAAGTGTACGGAGTAAAACAAATAAAACAGAGACCAACAAGAGTTGACTGAATTGACTGGAGGATTCTCTTCTAAAAGAGATATAATTTTTATAGCATTTTCAATCTCACCGATTTTATTACACACAAGTGGCGTTATCTTCTTGCACACATCAATAGATATCTCTTTACCATACAAAGGTTGCTATTTTGTAAATTACTGCAAATAACAAATGAAGATTGCTATGGGAATCAGTTTTAAAATAATAAAAATAAAAACCTTTGCAAGTATTCTTGATATAATTGACTACATTTAACGTGTCAGAAAGATGTGCGCGATTGTCACTGTGCGCCATATTCACGACGCCACTTTAACGGTTATTCCTAATCTCAGACCTTAAAGCGATTTTTAACGGTTAACGAATAATGCGTAGCTTTTAACACATAATTGTTTCAGATGTTGCTGTTTTAAAAAATGTATAGCAATTTAATAATAATTAAATCCTCGATTTTAATGATTTCTCACGGCCTCTAGTACATTGTGAGCTCCTTTAGTGCCCTACAGGGAGGAGTTTCGGGAGGATTGGAAATATTGCGTTTGCAGATCAATCAGCGTTCGTTTCTACCTCCGACCTTATAATGATTTCTCACGGCCTCTTGTACATTGTGAGCTCCTTTAGTGCCCTACTGGGAGGAGTTTCGGAAGGATTGGAAATATTGCGTTTGCAGATCAATCAGCGTTCGTTTCTACCTCCTACCTTGTAATGATTTCTCACGGCCTCTTGTACATTGTGAGCTCCTTTAGTGCCCTATTGGGAGGAGTTTCGGGAGGATTGGAAATATTGCGTTTGCAGATCAATCAGCGTTCGTTTCTACCTCCTACCTTGTAATGATTTCTCACGGCCTCTTGTACATTGTGAGCTCCTTTAGTGCCCTATTGGGAGGAGTTTCGGGAGGATTGGAAATATTGCGTTTGCAGATCAATCAGCGTTCGTTTCTACCTCCTACCTTGTAATGATTTCTCACGGCCTCTTGTACATTGTGAGCTCCTTTAGTGCCCTACTGGGAAGAGTTTCGGGAGGATTGGAAATATTGCGTTTGCAGATCAATCAGCGTTCGTTTCTACCTCCGACCTTGTAATGATTTCTCACGGCCTCTAGTACATTGTGAGCTCCTTTAGTGCCCTACTGGGAAGAGTTTCGGGAGGATTGGAAATATTGCGTTTGCAGATCAATCAGCGTTCGTTTCTACCTCCTACCTTGTAATGATTTCTCACGGCCTCTAGTACATTGTGAGCTCCTTTAGTGCCCTACTGGGAAGAGTTTCGGGAGGATTGGAAATATTGCGTTTGCAGATCAATCAGCGTTCGTTTCTACCTCCTACCTTGTAATGATTTCTCACGGCCTCTTGTACATTGTGAGCTCCTTTAGTGCCCTATTGGGAGGAGTTTCGGGAGGATTGGAAATATTGCGTTTGCAGATCAATCAGCGTTCGTTTCTACCTCCTACCTTGTAATGATTTCTCACGGCCTCTTGTACATTGTGAGCTCCTTTAGTGCCCTATTGGGAGGAGTTTCGGGAGGATTGGAAATATTGCGTTTGCAGATCAATCAGCGTTCGTTTCTACCTCCTACCTTGTAATGATTTCTCACGGCCTCTTGTACATTGTGAGCTCCTTTAGTGCCCTATTGGGAGGAGTTTCGGGAGGATTGGAAATATTGCGTTTGCAGATCAATCAGCGTTCGTTTCTACCTCCTACCTTGTAATGATTTCTCACGGCCTCTTGTACATTGTGAGCTCCTTTAGTGCCCTATTGGGAGGAGTTTCGGGAGGATTGGAAATATTGCGTTTGCAGATCAATCAGCGTTCGTTTCTACCTCCTACCTTGTAATGATTTCTTACGGCCTCTTGTACATTGTGAGCTCCTTTAGTGCCCTACTGAGAGGAGTTTCGGGAGGATTGGAAATATTGCGTTTGCAGATCAATCAGCGTTCGTTTCTACCTCCTACCTTGTAATGATTTCTCACGGCCTCTTGTACATTGTGAGCTCCTTTAGTGCCCTATTGGGAGGAGTTTCGGGAGGATTGGAAATATTGCGTTTGCAGATCAATCAGCGTTCGTTTCTACCTCCTACCTTGTAATGATTTCTCACGGCCTCTTGTACATTGTGAGCTCCTTTAGTGCCCTACTGGGAGGAGTTTCGGGAGGATTGGAAATATTGCGTTTGCAGATCAATCAGCGTTCGTTTCTACCTCCTACCTTGTAATGATTTCTCACGGCCTCTTGTACATTGTGAGCTCCTTTAGTGCCCTACTGAGAGGAGTTTCGGGAGGATTGGAAATATTGCGTTTGCAGATCAATCAGCGTTCGTTTCTACCTCCTACCTTATAATGATTTCTCACGGCCTCTTGTACATTGTGAGCTCCTTTAGTGCCCTACTGGGAGGAGTTTCGGGAGGATTGGAAATATTGCGTTTGCAGATCAATCAGCGTTCGTTTCTACCTCCTACCTTATAATGATTCCTCACGGCCTCTTGTACATTGTGAGCTCCTTTAGTGCCCTACTGGGAGGAGTTTCGGGAGGATTGGAAATATTGCGTTTGCAGATCAATCAGCGTTCGTTTCTACCTCCGACCTTGTAATGATTTCTCACGGCCTCTTGTACATTGTGAGCTCCTTTAGTGCCCTACTGGGAGGAGTTTCGGGAGGATTGGAAATATTGCGTTTGCAGATCAATCAGCGTTCGTTTCTACCTCCGACCTTGTAATGATTTCTCACGGCCTCTTGTACATTGTGAGCTCCTTTAGTGCCCTACTGGGAGGAGTTTCGGGAGGATTGGAAATATTGCGTTTGCAGATCAATCAGCGTTCGTTTCTACCTCCGACCTTGTAATGATTTCTCACGGCCTCTTGTACATTGTGAGCTCCTTTAGTGCCCTACTGGGAGGAGTTTCGGGAGGATTGGAAATATTGCGTTTGCAGATCAATCAGCGTTCGTTTCTACCTCCGACCTTGTAATGATTTCTCACGGCCTCTTGTACATTGTGAGCTCCTTTAGTGCCCTACTGGGAGGAGTTTCGGGAGGATTGGAAATATTGCGTTTGCAGATCAATCAGCGTTCGTTTCTACCTCCGACCTTGTAATGATTTCTCACGGCCTCTTGTACATTGTGAGCTCCTTTAGTGCCCTACTGGGAGGAGTTTCCGGAGGATTGGAAATATTGCGTTTGCAGATCAATCAGCGTTCGTTTCTACCTCCTACCTTATAATGATTCCTCACGGCCTCTTGTACATTGTGAGCTCCTTTAGTGCCCTACTGGGAGGAGTTTCGGGAGGATTGGAAATATTGCGTTTGCAGATCAATCAGCGTTCGTTTCTACCTCCTACCTTATAATGGTTCAGACTAGATTACCCTCGAGGGAAATGTGTATGACTCGACAATAAACGTAAATGAAATAAGATTTCCAGCGATAGTCTTTATAAATGGTTTTGGATTAAACTCCAACAGATGTTTTAACTGCGTAAAACATAGAATGAACGGTTCAATATAAATATCCATAACATATCCTTAGAACGCAATAGTTCACTGTGCTTGGGATAATCTTAAAGTTCATGACATTTTAAATTGTTATTTATCCTTCACAGGCATGTTTAACTACAGATAATGCTAAGGTAATTCAAAAAGATTGAGACCAAAGTACCATTTAGACCAGTGACGTAAATAGAGGTGGCGGGGGGACCTGGACTATTCCCGAAACTTTTGATTTATGAATTAAGTAATTTTATGACACATTTTAAAAACAACACTATAAGGTACCAATTATAAATTGTAAAATTTTATTACTGATATTAATATAAGATATAGATTATTATATTTTTACAAAAAACTAATAAACGTCCATAAAAAGTATTTACTGATTATATTTTTTACATTAATTTACATCTTAAAATCGTGTGTCTAATAAAATATACTTTTTATTTACTACACCTATACAATGTTTTGCAATGTTACACACACAACTATTTCATAGAAAATCAAATTGAAATAAAAATGTTTGGTAGAAAATTAGAGTTGTCTCTCCCAAATCCAATTGTATACGGTAAGGGTTTATAAAAGTAAAAAATACAATTGCTATTCCTCACTAAGTAAATTAATCTATACATTCTAAAATCAATAAATATTTTTGTAATACTGTCACTGATATCTGTTACAAACCTTTAAATACAAGACCATTCAAGTGAAAGAGTTTCTAATATAACTCCCCCTTAGAGTACTTCCAAGCATAGCAATATATTTAAAACTCAATTTCGTTAGTTAATTGAATGCCATTAAGGTGTTCAGCAATTTTACAAAAATATTTGAACAATTATTTTTCCTAATGGGGGCTCAGTGCTGGGAACTGAACAGGGAAGGGCCATTTCCGATATTTAGGGTGTCGGTGCAAATTTCCCAGTGCAGAAATAAAGATTTATCTTTGTAAATGCTACTGAGTTGAGCTAAATCCAGGCGATGCCGGATAACATAAATGGTAGGAAAATACGGACTCGGAATCGGTTCATAGGGTTACATAAACGTAGATGTAATTTTAACTAAGTCTGTTGAGAAATTACCTTATTTAACAGCTTTCTATGTTAATGCTTTAACTCCAAACGCCCAGTAAACCCCGTATATCGCTCTCTTGATAGTACAATGCATCCCAACAAAAGTTTCAGATACTGCTCGCAATAATAGTTTTACTACTTGATATAAGCCAGTGCCAACAGCTGGCTTCGTGAAATAATATTAAAACATGTGTCTGGGGAGATGCATTATAGTGCACAGCTGTCTGCTGCCAAGAGGGAATTCGTATTTGTAGAGTCTGTAGCAAGTTGTGGGATAGGTTCGTGTGTAAGCTGGCAAAACCCAACATGAAGTGACAAGGGTTAGCTTTAATGCATACAAGATCAATTGTTAGCGAAAGAAAATATTTACCTAACCTATTTTGCTTCTAATAGTTAGCCTATATTTACATGTAAAAATAAATAACGCTAAGTAGAATTCATGAAGTAGGTTATATTTTCCTTTTAAAGTATATATAAAGTTGGTATACCTGGAATGGCGGAATATAAATCTTATACTTTCAAATGTCTTGCCGTTTGTAAAATATGTCTTGTGGGAAGCTCCTTTCTGTTGACAGGCAAATCCCTGTGAGGTACAGACTGCAGACTATATAAATCAGTACGGCTTACAGCTTATATATTTTTGCTCATACTCTATTACCTCTCAAAAAGAAAACTTTCAAGATTATTTCATATTTTATATTTTTCAACTTACTCTCAATTCATGATAAGTATAAAATTGTTACCGCATTAACTACACATTCCACATGGTTTTTGTACAAGCTATACTATTCTAAACCACGTATTGTGTACGTTGATATTATATTTAGCCATAAAATTTTTAAAAGTTATATTTTATTTAAATAAAAAGAAAATGAAAAGCTTATAATTTGTGCTAAAGTTTTGGTGCGCACCACATAGCTTGGCAAGAAGGGAAACTGTAAAATTTGTTCCTACTATTTTTTCCCTACGTGATGCCAGACTGTATCGTTCCTTGTGGTTTGGTGTCATGTGTGAAGGATTTTATGTGGGGAGAACTATATCCAAAATATATTATTTTTTTAATATTTTATGGTAATGAAATTGTCCGAATCATCGTCATCCGAACGCACTTACCCATTTATTCTAATGAATCAGCTGTCGTATCAGATGTGCGCAAAATCAGCTTTTGGTGTTATAGATAAATAAATACTGAGGTTAGCAAATGTTCAACCAAAATACAATTCCTTATAAGCAGATGTTAATATTGAATTAAGAACCTTTTACAATATATACGCAAAATTTGAATATATTATAGGCTATCTCTTTTTCTTCATTCTTGGCGCTTCAGTTCGGTGTTTGCCTTGGCCTCCTCAATGAGCCTTCGCCAAGTAGCTCCATCCTGAGCAGTTCTAGTTCCTCTCAGTCAGCAGGGTTCTGGCACGTGGGCGATGATATCCATCCGTCTATGACGTCCTTGCACTATTTAGTTTGGTCTAATATAACGGATTGAAAATATAAGACTCGGATGGCAGCTGCAGTAAACCGTATGCTACTGCTGTTCCAGAACCCCATTCCCAATGCATCTGACTCCCTGGACTACAGTTATGTCATTTCTTATATAGTCGATTTGTTCTAGGAGCGCCACTAGTCTGTATAGTGATAAAACGTCCCTTAATCAAGGCGTAATGCATATATAGTATATTCACAATGTTAATCCTGGAATAGATTATACAGACTCACAATGTTGTACATAAATAACACAATATCCGCATGTATTGCTGATATAACAAAATGCTACAAAAATAGATGTAATTCATGTATATTTTAAATATATATAAAACACAACTTTATGATGACTAAATAAATTCATAAATTGAAAGAGTTATTATTCTAGCTTGACTCAAATGAAGCAATGATGTTTACCAAAATATAGCAGGGTTCTGGCAACTGAGCGATGAAGTCTTTCCGTCTAGGTCTATGATGCCCTATTGCTCTCATATATTGGATGCAAAATATATGTTAACTAGAATGCCAGGTGCAGTAAACCGTATGCTACAGCCGTTCCAGAACCCCATTGCCAATGCATCTGACTCCCTGGACTATAGTTATGTCAGTTCTTATATAGTCGATTTGTTCTAGGAGCGCCCCTTGTATGTATAGTGATAAAACATTCCATAATCAAGGTCTAATGTCCTTTTGTTGAGTCCTGGAATAGATTATACAGACTCACATTGTTGTGCATAAATATCACAATATCCGCATGTACTGCTGATATATAAGTATGCTGCAAAAATAGATTAATTCATGTATTTCTTAAATTATACAAAACAACTTTATGATTACTACATAAATTCATAAATTAAAACAGTTATCATTGGGGCTCGGGTCAAATGAAGCAACAATGTTTACAAAAGTATAAATAAAGTTTTTTTATGATTTGTAGAGTATGGTTAAAACTTTTACAAATGCTTGAATTTTATAGTCCATTACGTTCGGTGAATCTTACCCATACCCGGAACGCTCAACATCCTAGAAACCCAATTAATACAGAACAACATACCTGAAACCCACGTTACCGAAATCATAAACATCCTCCAAACCATCACCAAACAAAACTATTTCACCCACAACTCAAACTTCTATTCAAAACCAGATGGCCTACCCATGGGAAGTCCTATCAGTAGTGTCTTAAGCGAAATTTTTCTACAACACATAGAACACACCAAAATACTCACAAACAATACACACGCACACAAAATTATTTACTGGCACAGATACGTCGATGTATCATAACACAATACAGAGGCAACTCCCGTCAATGCGAAAAACTCCTCACCTACACTAATAAAATACACCAAAAACTCCACTTCACTTCAGAAATTGAAACCAACCGATCACTAAACTTCCGACCTAACCATAAGAAAAAGCCACACACAAAAACACGGTTTCAACATTTACAGGAAACCCATAACGACAGACACACTTATCCACAACACCTCAAACCACCCTATCCAACACAAACACGCTGCCTTCAGATCCATGCTCCATAGACTTAAAGAGGTTCCAATGACCACAGAAAACAAAGAACTAGACACAATTAAATATTTAGCATACACAAATGGATACAACAACACAATAATAGACAAACTATGGTACAAAATACAAAACAACGCTAAAATTAACACTACAGACAGGGAAAACAAATACATCACATTACCATTCATAAACAAAACAACAAACAAAATAGCTGGCAAATTTCAAAAAACAGATACAAAATAGCATACAAAACTAATAACAAGTTACAATACAAAATACAACATAACATCAGCAAGGATAAACTACAAGCACCAGGCGTATACAAACTGAACTGCGACGAATGTAACAAATTCTACATTGGACAAACAGGTCGTAGCTTTAAACAAAGAGTCGAGGAACACCAACTCAACACTTTACAATCACATAAAAGATACAGAACACAAATACACAGACAAATACCATAACCTAGAAATCCTACACATCAACAAAAAAGGACCACTTCTCAACACACTAGAACAATACGAAATTTACAGACACATAACAACACAAAGTACAAACATATTAAATACAAAAACAAACACAATACAAATCACACATACTCTTTGATACTATCGAAAACATACCTTTAAAACCGTCAACGCTTGACCCAATATATCCAAGCAGGAGACACTGATGAAGATTGGCACATATCGATCGAAAACTTTCTGTCTCTATAAGTCTTAGCAAATTTTACAGTTGGCTCTGAAGATGTTTAGTTAAAACGTAAAAGTAAACAGACTTAAAACAGGAATATTCTTGTAATGCTCCGTTTTGCATTATTTATTTAAAGTATGTCTAAATTACCTTATTTTAAACAACGTGTACCATTCGAATAAACTATGTTCCACTGTGATTCCCCTTATAGGTAATGTCCCTCATAGAAGCTAATTTTTGTATAGACGATAACATTCTTCCGGGAAGGATTATTTAGAGTCTAAACCCCTTAAATTATATTAAAGACACTCCTTACAACATATAGCAAACTTAGGATGAAAGGTACGTTTTTATCGTAGGTCCTTATACGAATACACAAACTTACAACAAATTATGAAGAATCCATTGTGCATTCGGTAAATACCCTCAATGCTGAAACAGTTTCTCCTATAAATACATTCGTGTCCTTACAGATTCAGTGAAGGGCGACATTATCGTGAGGCGTAAATACTCCAACCCAGCGCTTTCATGAGGTGCGTGAATCCGCTCCCAAGATATTATACTTTGAGATTTCCCGCCGCACGACAAGTGTAAGAAATACAACAGGGCTCAGGGTTGACAGCCCAAGACTTGTGGGATATATATTGCTATATATATATATATATATATATATATATATATATATATATTTATATATTGCTACTATGTAAATCTATAGAATAAATAACTCGCTCCCTTTTCTCTCTTGAATTACCCGGACGTTTTCTTACATTTTTATTCCAATAATAACTTTCAAGTGATGATACAGTATGCAATCCCTAGGCTATAAATTCCCAATATATAAGTATTGAACCAAACTAAAATACTAGAAGTCTAATAAATGCAATATTACTATATTAAGAAAGCTTTATTAGAATTCAGATAGACTGAAGTGATACTTCGTGATACAAGATCGCTGATAAGTGCTCAAGCTTCGGAAATGTTATCCTTTTGTTCTTTGAGAGTTTTAGCTTTAAATCAAATAATTTTATTGGTCTCAGCAATGACTGAACGATTTTGAGCTGAACAACATTGTTTGTAAAAACCAGGAAACCTAATAATGGGTCTCAGAAAAGACACTTATGAACATAAACGTAACCATTGGTTAGTCCACAAAGCCTTTCAGATACATAACTTGGATGTTATTTTATATACAGGTTTTACCTGATCGTGTAAAAACCATATACCTGAATACATTTACTTAATTACGTTGACGTAAAAGCATCCGCGCCTATTCTTTTCTCTTCTTATAGTTATCTATAAACCTATAATACGCCTAAACCTCTTCACCGTCATCTGATTTTGTCCCCGAATGCAATAAAGAACCCAACGCTGACAGACATTCTCGTATTCACTTAAAGAGTAGATAGAGGTTGTGTTTAAATATTTTTAAAATGAAATTTCCAAAATATTTAAAATATGGTGAACTTTATTCGATTCAGTGATGACATAAGGTTTCGTACAACAGCTGTTTTTTATACCTCGTAGGTTATACTTGCTTCTGTATTTCTCATTAGCAGTTAGATCAAATAGAAAATATAGTAATTATTGAAGTAACTGAGTGAAGACTTGAGCTATATTTATTACTTGAGTTGATTAATTAGGGGCTTTTTGAGAAAATTTAAAAGTAATATTTATAAATATAATAAATTGTAAAATTTAAAACTAAAGAAGTATTACTATATAAAAGTATGTTACGCTCTATATTGTATGAACTGTGTACCTTTTCTATAGTACATTAGAATATACAATAAATATTAAGGGGCATTAACTGACTAGTGTACAAAGTTACATAAGACCAAAACCCACGTCTCGGTACAACGACCAA